>JAJIYU010011122.1:0-15511 GCA_030144865.1 Tinospora cordifolia
AAAAAAAAAAATCAGAAAAGTACCACACAGTCATTGTCATTCTCTATTTCATTTTCATTCAAATTTGACAATGTCAATAGTGTTTATTAAGGCACCAACCAACAGGTGTGAAGATGTTAAATGATTAGGTATGAAGAAATTAGCTTGTTCCCAAATGGCACTTTTCTTATTTTATCTGTTGGATTCATTTGATTCCATTAAGCTGAGTTTAATCCTTGTTTTATATTAGGTGGAAGCTTTGCCAGTCCTGATTTGTATAAGGTGTTCCTTAATTCAACTTAATATCTTTGGTAAAGGTTTGAAGGATTGGCAAAGCATATTTACTTAATGTAAAGGTTTGAAGGATTACTTGTTTGGATTTGGTACAAATAGCATGTGCGTAGAATTACTAGTGCTTGGTGCTAAGTCCTAATTTGGATAACTTGCTTCTCCAAGATTGTGGAAGAAGAGGGGTCACTGGAAAAGACTTTGTTTGATTAAATATGGCATGACTTATTTTCCTAATAAAATCACGTGAAGGGCTATGGTGTCCTTATAACTTATAAGTATGCAATGCAGCTACTTCTAAGCATTTTTTTTTAGTTAGAAAATGGGAGCATGTTGCAGTTTATTGAACCACCTAAGTGCAAAGTGGATGTATAAAAATGTTTAAATTCATTGAAGAATTTAATAAAATTTGCCATGCCTTATAGTAACCTTTAAATTTCTAATTTTAAAAAAATACAAAATCTCAACACAAAATTCGATAAGCTTCAATATGAAAGTAAAGATGTGTTATTTTATGAAAAAAACAAAAATAACTACAGGTAATTTTGTGTTATTTTTTCAATAGCGTCAACCAACATAACAAAAAAAAAAAAATCTTACTAGCTTCCTACAAGACATCTTACTTTACCTTCCTAAGCACATCTTTGGTGAGAAATTTCTCACCATCAAACCCCTCTCCTCAAATGTTCCTTGATGTGATAGTCATTGAAAACCTTGGTAGGGGTGTACACGAGTCGGTCAAGTTGGGTTTGACTGTCTCAACCCACCTGACCCAACCTAGTTGAGTCAGGCCAATCAGATGTTTGGAGAGGCCCAACTCGATCGACCAAATGTTGGGTCATATTAATGGTTGAGTTGGGCTTCCTGCTAATGGCCCAAATTTTGAAGCAGTGTTGTTAAAGCGTCGCTTAGACGCCTAGGTCCCTTGAGTGCATAGGCTATCGCCTAGGAGCTCTATAGAGATAGTTGCAATTTACTTTTTTAAGAGGAACTTCAAAATTTTTTTATTTTAAACTCTAAATTAATAAAAATTAAATAATATATTATTTATTTTAGTACAACATATATATCTGTGTATGTATATATTTTAGGGACCTCTAAATAATTATTTTATGGTCCGCCTAGGCTTCGCCTCGCCTAACAGAGGCTTATCGCTTGGTTACATCTTTTAGACTTGATAATAATGTTTTGAAGAAGATGATGATGATGAAGAAGAAGATGCCAACAATGGCAATGATAGGCTTGAACGAGGAAAGAAAGGGGAAAATAAAAAGAGAATTGTGCCTAGGAGTGATTAAGTATAAGAAAAAAAACCCAAATAAAAAAGTGCAAATAAAAGACATAGTATTGTACAACGCTAGATGGAGAGAAGGATTGTCATCACTCAGTAGAAGAAAAGGAGAAAATGAAAAAGAAGACAAGTTAGAAACAAAAGTTAAGAAGAAGAAGGTGCAGAAGAAAAAAGAAAAAGAAAGTGCATTGCACGTTGTAGAGGAAGAAGAAGTCGACCCACCATAGAATTTGAACTTTGAAGTCTTTGGTAATAGTGTAATGAAGGTCGGGTAGGTTCGAGCTCTTGAATATCGAAATTAACCTGGCCCGACCCAAAATGGTTGGGTCGGGTGGGTTGAATCGAGTTATGTACAACCGTAAACCTTGGTATCCATCTTAGCACTTCCACTCTTGGCAGGAAAGTTTTTGTACATTGGACCCTTGAGATTATGTTGTCAAGAATTAACCTTTTCTTGACTTTGTTCTCCTTGTTGGTCATCGTTGTGCTATTGTTATCGAGAACCTCTTGAGACATGAGCTCGCCCCTATCTTCTCACTGCTCGAAAGAGAAAGCTCTCTACTTTCACCTCATTTATGGCCTTGGGAATGCACATCAATTCGATCCCTATATTTTTCTCCCTGGTGGAACTGTCTCCCTACTACTTCATTAGATGCAACCCTTGGCTTTAGCTTGACCATGGCTTTCGAATTGGGTTGTAGTACTGGGATGTGTGATTGGGATATGGGATTAGGTGATGAAATGCTAGACATGATGTTGTTGGTTCTACACATGAATCAAGGAACAATAGATACAAAAGTAGGTGATATTCACAGATAAATCACTTAAAATTAGAGTGTGGCGCACGTGGCTATCAATCAATGTGAAGAAGGTATTAGCAAGCTTAATCTTGTGCTCCGATAGATTGTCACTATCATCCTCTCTCTCATTAAGCCCATAATCATTGTTCACCATGTAATCAGTCTCTAAGACTACATAGCTCACACCATTATTAGTCGTTATTGCAATCCTCTAAACACTCCTTCAATATACACATTTGCTCTAGCCCTTTCCTTCTTCATTTGGTTCCTTGAAAGTCCATTCCCCTTAGACATCATGAAGCGAGTATCCTATAGTTTTGAATCTTGATGGAGAACACCTATCTACTCCATTTACTATTTTTCATTTGAGAATCCTCCTCTTGAGTGAAATTAACCTTTCTGATCGTGAGTAAAACAATTTGGGAGCATCTTCCCTCAGAGCACTCCTAGACATCATCGTAAGGACTTACTTGCCTTACCATGCTACTTTCCATATCAAGAATAATGTCCCTTTGCTCGTTATTTGGCATCTTTAAATCCATAGAAATAGTAATCTTTGTTGTTTTATTATTACTCTCCAAAACAAAGTTTGCTTTTGCACCCAGAGAGAAGGCATCGCTGCTTCTCCTTATGACGAAGTTTTATTTACCATGTTCATTGTTATGAGCATGGTCCATCTGAGCAGCAATTTGCATCTTATCAAGCCCATCAATAACCATTATGTGTAGAATATTGGCCTTTGTCACTTGGATAAGAGGCACGTTATGCATTGAATTAGAAGTGTTGGTCCATTTGACCTACCATCAATCTTAGGGCCATGGAATGAAAATTCGTTTTCGCCTCAAACTTTAACCTTCGAAAATCAGAATTAATCCAAAGAGTTCGAGAAATTTGAAAAAAAAATTTGTCAGTTTAGAAAAGTTCAAAAAATTCTATGTAAATGCTAAAATATATATTATTTCTATTAAAAATGATGAAAACAAATATAAATCGATACATTTTACGTATAAAGTATAAATATAATCGTTTCAAACGTATATTTTAACATTAATAATATTTAGTCCATCACACGTGTTAAGACTTATATATTATTTTACTTGTGTATTTCATGAATTTCACAAAAAATCACTGAAATCTTTGTTGAATTTTGCTGAAATTTGGAGTTTTCATTCCAGGTTTGCTACTTTAGATTCTACCCTGCTTAACTTATTTAATTAATTTATTATTTAGGTATATTTTGTCAATCTTATCTTATAAGAAATTAGCTTTGAAAACACTACATATTTATTTTTAACTTTTATCTTATTTCAGCTTGGTTTATTTATTTGCTTCTTTTCTTATCTTCTTGGTAAAACATGTCAAATGATTTATAGTTCATTAACTTGTTAAAATTTATGAACTTATTCTGCTGTGATAGTTGATATATTTGAAAAAAATACACAATTATTAGTGTTTCTAATTTTTATTGATAAAATAACTTTCTTTTTTTTTAAAAAAATTTCTATGTGGAATTTCATCTAATTTTGTAGAGTTTTTAATCAACTTTTTGCATTTTTAAATTAAAAATGTAGATTAGTGTCAAATGTCTTGAACTTTGTTGAATTATTTTTGAGAATTTTTGTAACTTTGATTTTATTTCCACTTTCCACCTCAATGTCGAAAAAAGGGAAATAATTAGTGGAAGTTCGCTGAATTTTGAGGAATTTTCAAACCATGCTTGGGCCCATTTGAGTGCCTTACTCCTCACATCAAATCCCTCTTTTCGTGACTTAGAGCATACAGTATCTTCTTGTAGGAAATCTTCTCGAATCTTCTTGTTAGACTAGCATTGCAATTTTTTCCTTCCCAATTTCCCATCTACCCATGATTAGATCCAACTCTCTAACCACCACCACGTGCCTAAGAGACCTTTATGACACATGGAAGGATACTATGTCTACATATTTCAACCAATCATAAGAGTTGGCATAGCAATCAAGACCATTTTTGTGATCTTTCTCCCTCATTAAGGGTCTGTTTGTTACGTAGGATATGATTGAATTATTTTTAGAGAATAGGATGAGATATGATGGAATTGGATATAAGATTATTAAAAATAAAGTAATGTAATTTTTGATGTAACACTAGATAATTATAAAAGAAAAAAATAAATTGAAAAAAGAAAAAGAAAAAAAGCGTAAATAAATAAAAATAAAAAAATATTTTTTGATGAGATTGAGTAATCTTACAATTTTTGGTGTAACACAAGATAATTATAAAATAAAAATAAAAATAAATTAAAAAAGAATTAACATTAAAAAGAAAAGTAAAATAAAAATACATAAAAAATGAAAAGTTTGGTGGGATTGAGTAATCCTATGAGAATAAGATAAAAGAGTGGGCCTGGAATAAATTTTAATGTTATACTATTGCTACCAAACATATGATAGGATTAAAATTCACTTGATGCTCAATCTCATTTTTATGCTCTTTTGGAAATAATGAACATATCCATCAATATACCCATTCAGCTTGATCGTTTTACCTAAGGAATGTAATGCATAATGAAAACATAGCTTGATGCACCTGACCACAAATAAGCATCAAAACATTGAAAATCACAAGGTCTTTCTTTTTATCCTTGTTGTTATCTATTTATTACTCTCCTTCATAACTCATATGCAAATAACTTTTGTTAGATAATTAAGTAGCCTAAAAGAAATTGTTAAATTGTCCTATCTTCCCTTAATTTGGTGCAAACGTAGATGTGGTGGTGATACAAGAGATTAAGAGGGCATGTGCGGAGATTAAGGGGCGGTCCAATCTTCCCTCAATCAGATAATCTAGGGAATGCTTGTGGTGTGGGACACGAGGGTGGTGACATTAGTTCAATGCCTAATAAAGAAGTTCTCTATAACGATTCAAGTGGTGGATGTAATAAATAATAAGTGGTGACTAATGGGATTTTATGGATCGTTGAGTCCAACAGAGAGGAACAATTTTTGGGATGAGTTGGTAGGGTTCTTAGCAGTTTGTAAGGGGTGTATTGCGGGAGATTTTAACACGACACAATTAGTTGAAGAAAAATTAAATAGTCCTTGACCTACGAGAAGCATGTGGGAGTTTGACTAGCTTATCAAGGAAGTGAAATTAGAGGACCTGAAACTCTCCAGTGCTAAATTTGCTTGGTCTAATATGAGAGCAGATCCAATTTGTTGTATGCTAGATATGTTTTTGATCTCCACACAATGGTAGCAGATCTTTCAAGTTAATAGACCAACAACCCTCACCTGTACTACATTGGATCATGGGCCAATCTACTTTTTATAAGAGATGAAATTGGGCCCAATGCCATCTAAGTTCAAGAATGTGTGGTTTGATCATAGGATTTTCTAGAATTGGTGTCTGAGTGGCGAAGGATTTGAAGAGACTACTGAGGGTCATAAATTCATGACAGGACTCATGGAGTTAAAGGAGAGAATTAGACGATGGAACAAGAATATATATGGGAAGGCAAGAATCAAGAAGCAGCACATTGTAACTAAGGAATGGAATGCTTGTGATTCTCTAGGGATTGGGTCATGCCAAACCCGACCTTTTCAGTTGGGACCTGCAACCGGACATGGGCTTGGTTGGTTCTTTTTTATTTTTAACCTGATCAACCGAACCCCATTGTTGAACCCGATCCAACCCAACTGGAATTAGTCGGGTTTGGTTGGGTTGGTCTAGTCTTGTTCACCCCTAGTAGTACATCCAAGATCAGCTTCCGCTCAATGAATGCAGACTAGTATGGTCCGACCGTCTTGTGGAGAAAAGCTTTTTATGTGGAGGGCCAATTCCTTCAATATGATCTTCAAAAGATCGGTCGTCAAGCTAACTGGGTGGAAGTTGTTTAAACTTAGTAAGTAAATGTTCTGAAATGAATCTCTGCGTAATTGCTTTTCTTCGTCGACCCCAACATTCCAGTTTTCCGTCAATTCATTCTATTCACATTCCCGCTTTGGAGAGTCCAAACACTATCTCCATGACGCAAAACGGCTTGTTATACCGGATTATTCTTTTAGTTTGGTAAGCATGCTTCTATGTATTAGTGCTAGAAATTCTACTCTGCCTAATCTAAAAGCAACAGCATGAATGAACATTGAAAAGGGCATCTCTTAACTATTGAGTGCTTGGCTTTAGATGAATGGATCGTGCGCTTGGTTCATTTATGTATCTATTTCATCTAACCTTAGTTTTTGTTAGCTTCTTCATCTCAGTTTTCATTGTTACCCAAAGTCAGACATTAATTCAAAAGTGGTCTGTTTGAGTTATTTCTCAACCAGGGTCATAATTAGTTTATATAATCCCTAGACATTTCTTTAAAATCACAGTACTCATCCGCCACCATGGCTCCTCTTGTTATGAAAACCTGGGTTTTAAGGTACTCTGCAGTTTCATTTGTGCTGTTAATTTCTTTCTACTTCCACGATCGCTTAAAATGTTTATAAGCTATGTCGTAGCATGCATTACCGTTTTCTTCTTTGATTGATTTATGTTATGTCATCTGCGAAATGCATATATTGGAATTATAAACTAGAGTATTCTGCCTTCAATGTGAATAGTTGTTTCACTATATCTGCTGCATTTGATGTGCTAGTGTGCACATTGGTAAACCATTTTAAAGGATTCTACATCACATTAAGAATCCAACCCATTTTGTTTGGCAGAATATTGTTGCTTCCTAGTGATTTATGTCAACTTGTCCCTGTTGGAGAATTGATTCTCTTTGTTGCTACTAAGTTTTTTCTTAATTCCATCCCCTTTGTTCTTGTAATTGTGGCATGCATGAGTTATGGTGCCTCTTCTCTTGCTAGTTTCTCCAACATTAGATGTCCACATGCAGAATTTGTAATATTATGTGTCTTTTGCAGGTCAAGCAACTGACAAACAACACCCGGATGATATTGGATGCTGTGAGGACTTCTACAGTGGTGGAAGTAAAGGTATATATTTTTTCTATATTCATAATCTTTTCTTTTTTGAGAGGAAAGAAAGACAATTTAATTCATATGATTAATATTGTACAGCAAATCATAATGCATATAGTTAATAGTTACAAGAATGTGTACTAACAGTTAACAGTCCAGCCCCCAAATTGCCCGTGGAAAGACATCTATCCCAACCCAACAACCAGTCTGAGAGAGAAAAACCAGGATTCTATTTAGAGGAAAACATCCAGGCACTTGCTGCTAACTTTATAGACTCCCAAACTCGTCCCTAACCCTTGCTTAGCAATTAAATGTTCGGTTATTGTGTTCTAGCCAAACACACCAAGCTGTAGTGGAGAGTGCTATTACGGCAGCACTTTTCAGATTGCTGGACCCACTAAGATGTGACACTGTAAAGCATTCATCAATGGAAGATGGTCACACTAAATAGAAAGGTAAGATTTGCATGAATTTTGACAGGATGATTGTAAAGACCATACACTATCTCTAGAGCTCGAGAGAACCACATTATCAAGACATAGCAGCAAAGAGAACACCTCTTTCTCCCTAGGGCTTAAGGCCCTAGAGAAATGGAGATTCCAAGATGTCAATGCAGTGTTGTTCTTTTATGGAACAATATAATAGGAGATGAGCTGAAAATGTGTTGCAAATAATCTATAGAGAGGGAAAGGACCTACTGAGGAGCAATCACCTACCATTTGTCCTCCCAAAATAAGAAAAACCTACTGTCTCCCACTTCCCATCTACATTTGTCCATCATACCTAGTATTAGGAGGCAATAGTTTTCCATGGAGCCCTTGCAATCGCCCATTTTAAACAACAGATGTAGCGATCCAACTAGTTCAGAGTTGGTCTACGTACTGACTTGCCACCATCTTAGCCCACAAGTTGTTGTCTTGTAAGTGTAAGTACCTTCAAACCCACTTGCTACACTAGGACAGTCTTCCCTTTTGATGCCGCCTTCACAGCAAGAACTCCACATGTAAGGGCCAACCTTCCTTCTTTGAACAAGAAACCTATCTATCACCTGCCCAACCTTTCAGATATCTTATCAAGAATTGGCTTCCAAGAGCAAGCACTGCTGGGTTTCCCCATGATGTCAACCTAATATAACTCAATGGCCTAATGAACCGCCTTACCCTGTTTACCAGGCTTACCAATGCCTCTGCCTACATATTGATCCCAATCATTTGGCATTTCACTGTGTTTACCTTTAAGCTAGAAATCGCATAAAGCATGGAAGGACATTCAGTGCTTGAATGATGTGTTCAACATCTCCGCCAAGTAGAAATGTTGTGTCACTCCAAGCATGTTGGGTTCTCCATAATGGCAACTTGATAAAAGTCAGTAGCCATTCCCCAATGGAGCACCTACCCTGTTTGCCAACCTCACCAATTCCTCTGCCTACATATTGATCCCAACCATTTGGCATTTTGCCTTGTTTACCTTTAAGCTAGAAACCGCATAAAGCACTAAAGGACATTCAATGCATGAGTCACATTTTCAACATCTCGGTCAAGTGGAAATATCTTGTCATTCACGTACATGATTTGTGAAACTTAAAACTTCCCCTCTTCTTCTTCCTTTTATTTATTTATTTATTTATTTATTTTTGCCTTTTCCTTTAAAAAAAAAGAAATTAAAAAAACCTTTGCTGATTAAGAGGAAGGTGGAAAGGGGATACCCTTCCTAAACCCCTCTTTGAACCAAAAATTTTCCCCTAGGTCAACCGTTGATGACCACCAAATATGTAAGGGAGGAGGCACAACCCATAATCCATGAGACCCATGCCCTATTGAAGACTACC
This sequence comes from Tinospora cordifolia, assembly GCA_030144865.1. Lineage (NCBI taxonomy): Eukaryota > Viridiplantae > Streptophyta > Magnoliopsida > Ranunculales > Menispermaceae > Tinospora > Tinospora cordifolia. The sequence continues at coordinate 9,136 of JAJIYU010011122.1, forward strand.
CCAACTAATTTCCTCACCCTAAAGTCTTCTATCGCTTCATTGACAATCAAGTCTGCGTCATTATCTACCCCTTATAAAGGCCGATTGTGCCTCGTCCATTGTTTTATGCAAAACTTAGCAAGGGCATGATGAAAGCACCTTTGAGATGATCTTATGAGGGCCCTCAATAAGGCTATCGGGCAGTAATCTTTGAGCTTCTTCGGGAGGCCTTTTCTTTGAAACAGGCTTATATATGTTATGTTCTCTTGTTAATAATAATAGTTGAGGATAAAATTCCTTCATCACCGCATTATATACCACATAAGGATATTCCGATATTTTGGAAAAGAGCATCGAGAATCATTTGGCCTCAGCATCTTTGCCCCCACACAGCTAAAAATGACACCCTGCACCTCCTATTCCTTGAAGGTCTTTCAAGGAAATCTCTATATTGATTCCCATTTCAAGCCTTCAGTGTCTAAATCCCTTGACATGTCAGATGCACAACTCCTTCGAACAAATTCATTGTCTCCTGAGAGTAGTTGAAAGTAGGCATTGAAGGATATCCTTGGTTGGTTCCACTAGATGATTACGTCTTATTAGATCCCCATGAAAGTTTATATCCTGGCTATTGCAACTGACCTGCATGTGGAGATGAAAGTTGGGAATGGAAACCTTTCAGACTCAAGGGAGGGCAGGTTTGGATGGTCACGTCTTAGCTAACTACTTAACCTATATCATCTTCTTAGTTCAGCCTACATGACAATTCAGCCACCTCATCCTAGGGGAACCGGCAATCTGTTGGAAAAGCTGACTTTGAACACTAGTGAAACACCTCACGACATGATTTGTTTTATTTTTTTTAAACTGAATTGAGGACAGGAAGCATCCCACTGAACAATGTGTGTAACCTCTGCATTCTTGGCATTCAACACGATTAAAATAGTGCTTGAAATGCCAACTAAGGAAAGGGAACTTCATTGTTTAAATTTAGAACTCACATTTGTCCCACCAGGATTCTACACACCTTTCCAGTCTTCGACTTTTGAATTATAGCAATTCCAAGGCATGTCTTTCGCAGCACCATTCTAATACTCCCCCTCCTCTTTGCCAAGCCATAGCCCCTCGTGTTCCATGACCAAATGCCCATCCTTCCACACTCTTCTCTAGTTTGCCCATAGCCTCCTTCAAGAATTTCCAAGTCAATGGTCTTTTTGCACTTCTAATACTGTCCAACACGTTATCTCTGGTTTGAACTTTTTGAGTCCAAATGTTTCATGTAGTCCACTACAATCCCTTGTGGCTCAATTGTACTCACCGTGAGTCCAATACTTCAAATCCCTGGCCTCGCCCCTACTCTTGCAACCTTTACCCATTCCCTACCATGGACACAGCATCCTCCACCCTGTCACCCAAAGACGATAGGTGATGCTCCGTGGCAGAATAGCTTCAGAGAAGTGGAGAGGGTTATTTAATATTTTCCTACTCTTTCTTGAGTTGCGGGCGGATGTGGGAGAAGGACTAGAGGGAACGGAATGGGTGAATATGGAAGCATCAACATGTAAAGGAGAAGGGGCGAGGTATAGTTGGCAGTTAGGCATCTCCACGACTGTTGAGACAGTTATTTTCTCTATCTGAGGCCGTGGAAGATGTGTCGTTAGTGTTGTACGAGAGACTTCTTGTTGCTTCAGTGTTGTCCATGACTTCATCCCTACTCCATCTACTTCATAGAAGCCATCCACTAATTCTTTAGCCAGTGATATCTGTGTCTTTTTTCTTCACCTCAAATTTCCCTAATCTGCCTGAATTTCTTATTGGACAAAGACCCATATTTGGGACATGATTCGTATTCTTGAGCTCCTCCATTAAGAAGACTTACTTTCCATTCCAGAAAGTGTATTTTCTATTCCTAGATGGCATGCTTTCTCACCAATGGTTGTAGAACAAAGTCAGTTCAACACATCCATCCCTGTTCTTACGCGTATCTTTTCAATTCAGATTTTTCCTCAACCATGATTTTCTTCCCATTACCACCCCATTTGAGACAAAGACACCTTCAAGTCAATCTAAGATGAAGCTAAGAGAAATTGTAAATCCTCCTTTCTTCATGTAATTGAAGAAAATCATATTTTCAGCATTTTCACTCTGATTGACATTCATAATCTCAATCAGTTCACTAGCCTTGCAAGTTCCTATTGATCCTAAAATTTATAATTTCATGTATTTGACATAAGCAACTACTGATCATGTTACTTGTGTATGAGGTTATTGAAGAAACGTGCATTTGGTTTTAATGATTCATATATTGATATATAATATAGTAGTCATCTTTGTTTCTTCTCCAAAGAAAATGTGCAAATGGCAGGTTCAAGATTTCAAAAACAGGTTGAGTCAGTCTCTTTGTTTTTTTTTTTTTTTTTTTTTTCCAAAGAAACCGAAGTATATTTGTATTAATGTGATATATCGTGCTTGCACAATGATGTATATCTATGGTTATAGAGAGATGCAATAGTATTCCAGTTTCTCAGCCAATCCCCACATTTCAGCCCATAGCTAACTTGCTATTGGCTACCAAAAAGATGCATATAGCATTGTTATTACCCACACTTGGACCATATTGACCTGTGAGTCATGAAAAATTCTTCTATTTCTTTCCTAATACATGCCCCATAAGATCATCAGGCATACCACCACCAAACTTTCTCTCCACTAAATCTTGATCCTGCCACCAAGTGGGAATAGAGATAGTGATAGAGATATATTACTGCACTTGTCCATATTGTACATGAGAAGGGAAAAGAATAGTAAATGTGTGCTAATGGATTCATGGTCTTGCTTGCAAACTTACTGACTCACTGGGTTAAGTTGTGTGGAAGTTTTTTTTTTTTCATGCATTGGCATATTCATGTATGTATATATGTATAATCACTATTTCAAGTACATCAGCTAGTATCCTGTAAAATCATATCTATTAAAAAAAATTGCAAGAGTTGAATCAATCTTTTCACCAAAACCTGTTGTTAAAAGAATCAACTTATGGAAATTACCCTCTCAAACCCAGTGTTTGAAAATTTTTGGAAATTTGCCATTAGTCATTATTGACCAGTTTATCTTGACCAAATATTGTTATATATTAAATCACTTGGTCAAGTTTGTTCAGTTCTGACCATTTTTATGTAGCTCTGACTTATCTGATTTATCGTTCTGACCCAATATTGAAGATATTCTAATTTTTTTTTTCTCTGCGCTCAGGTTGGGCTTCTGTGTTCTTTAAATAATTGATTAGCTGCATCTTTACTATTATTAAGCCAATTACAGTTTTCTTTGTTTTAGTGAAGATGTCACATATAAAATCCCTTTTCTTTTTGTTTCATACAAATTTATCTCAGTGATAAAAAACTTGGACCAGCATCAGTGTTAACACCATGATTGGTGGTATATATATATTTCAACCTAGCAAATAACTGCTCTCCATTTGTTTTTTTGTCTCATTATATGTTTGTATATTGCTTTTGTTTCAGGGAGATAAAATAAGACGGCGCAGTGATTGGATGACTTGGTTACTCCTGCCATTTAACCACTCTACTTCTGGATCATCTCCAGAGCCTCCTCATAGACCTGAGAATGATATGCTGGAAAATCATTTCCAGAATGTTAACCTGGAGGAAGCAAAGGCTACAAACCATGATGTCATGCCTCCAGCTCACCCTCCCAAGGGTGCAATGCCTACTGGGCCCTCATCTGGGGAATTGAACAACCAGCCACATAATGAGATAATTGAGCAAGTTCTTGATAGGGCTGGTTCTGATCAATCTATTTCAAAAAGAAGTTTGAGTGAGAGTTAATCTGATAGGGGATTGGAGTGTTTTTACCATTGTAGGCAACCTTTCCACAGAAAGAGATAGAGTAGTTATATATCTATTATATACATGAGCAAAAAACAAATACAGAAAACCCAAAGCTGGACAAGCTTAGCTTGAGTTAGCAGTATGAGGTTCATGTGGGTACAATTGGATTTGGCGCGGATGGGTGCCCTCTTCATGATACAAATTGTCATTCCATGGATGGGGGCTTCATGTTGGCAAGCAAATTTTGATGTGATTTTCCTAGGCATTCCTCAGTTTTGATACTTTTTTTTTGGTACTAGCAATACCTTGAATTTTGGAAGGGGATGAGTGCTTTCTTCAGGGCTTAACTGAATTGTAAGGTTGGCAAAATTCTGGATGCTGCTTTTGCTGCTGCTGAACCTCATCTTTTTCTGAGTTGCTAGTCCTATTTTATCATTGTTATCATTATTATTATTATTATTTTTGTCCTCACACAGGTTCCATGCAAGATTTTCTGACAATTCAATGCGGAGAAACGGTTTTGATGGAGGAAGCAAGCTTTTTCTTTTCTTTTCTTTTCTTTTTTTTTTCTTTTTTTTTTTTTGGAGTACAGTGTCATATTATGTTTTGTGTTTGATTGGAACTAAAATAAATTGAAAGATCGGTATTTTGAAATTTGGCTTTATCCAATGCTTCGGCTCATTGCATCTTGTCTTTTGTTTATGGGATGAAGAAGCTTTAACATCAGTTAACTTTGAATGGGAAAAGGTTGAGCTTGAAAGTAGGGGTTGGCGATTGTATATATGTTTCGGCATTTGCTTTCGGCAGTGAAAAAAGGCTGCTGATAGTATGTGGATTGATCAATTTCCTTCATTGTGTTTTCTTTTAATGGTGGTCGTAGAAAGGGATTGAATTCCTTGCTAATGGTGTAAACTCAGGAATAATCGCCCAGAGACGAATCAATCCAAAATGAATGTGGCTCAATTTCAGGGTTTCAGCAGAAATCCATCTTTTACGGTTCTGTTGGGATCGGCAACACTCAAGTTCAAGGCGATGATATTCACTTTGTTGCCAAATTGATAGGACGCTCAGCAGCAAGAGATGTCTGGAAAGGCATAACTCTGAAAGATGTTCACCTCTTTTTTTCAATGAAACAAATCCAGTAGATTAATGCTAACCATTACAATCCAAAGTAAAACGGAGGCAGAAACATAGGTTGCTGCAATTATATTGTTGGATCAACTTGTATCATTGTCGGAAAATTTAAAAGAAAAAGGAGCAGCACGAAGGGATGGTAATTTAGAAGCCAGCAACATGGAAAGAAGAAAACCATATCACCATCTCATCAGTCATTTGTTCCATTCTCGTGGATGAATCAGCTTCAACAGAGAGGCGGCAAAGGGGACAAGTTTTCCGGCATAAACTCAACCACCTATCAACACAAACCCTATGAAACATATGGAAGCAAGGGAGCTTCCGAGTGTCATCTGCAAGATTTACAGTGGAAAGGCAAACGCAACAGCAAAGTTCTTCGGGCAGGGTCGCTTCCTCTTTCTCTTCCACTTGCTCTTCCTTTTCCCCTCTCTCCACTTCCTTATGAGCGCTGATCAAGTTAATGATCAAAGCCAACAAGTTCTTCATCACCATGTGGGATTTGCTTGTGCTACATATAGCCCATACCCCATATCCCATGCATGCAGGTGCAGCCAGTACTCATTAAAACATGAGCAATCTGGTAGCGTTTCCCTTGTAATTAAATAATTGAAGGAAGGAAAACACAGACAAGAACCACACTAACGGCCTTATTGCTCTCGATAGCTAGAGCTTAACTTGCTAGATGCGTCTCTTTGCTCATTAATTGATTAATCGAGAAATAAAACTTGTTTTTGCGTGGTTTACAAGACTATTTGAGCGTTCACCTAATTAAGGCAGTTGCACCAACAAGTCTCTCAGGTGATTGGTGTGATCTGAAGCCCCCTGCCCTCATGGTCTGGCCCGGCCTACCTAGTGAACCAAAACAACCGAAGCCCTACGTACATTCTTCTACTTACTTCCCCCTTCTCAGTTGCAAAATTCAATTACGTCTTGTAATATACGAGCATGTTTTGCTTTTTTTTTATGAGTTCCAATGACTAGCTCTTACCAAATTTGGTTGGCCTGTTAATATCAACGAGTATGAAGATTTATGTAGGGGTACCAACTTCTTACTTCCTGGTTTGAATTGGTTTGTACTCTACTCTAACTGCAACTTTGGGGAAAGTGATCGACATATATCAACTGCTTTCTTATGAGCCTCTATGTGATCTGAAGGTTTGGTCTTAAAGTTTGCTACGGAAAGGATTTGGATTTCAAGATTGAGTTGACAACGGGACATGCATGGATTTGGGACGTCGTGAATCTAAAGAAATAGAACTTTGAAATTCCAATTATTTTCTTGTGATTAAGTGGAACGTAGATTGGTTTCCTTGGGTGACAAGGGGAAAAGATAGAAAGGAAAACATTAAACTGGCTGATGTAGTAACATTTTTTTATATAATTGTAACACTGACAATTCAACATTGGCTCTTGAA
>JAJIYU010011123.1:0-15510 GCA_030144865.1 Tinospora cordifolia
TATTAGAGAATACTTTAATTACTAAGAGTAATGACTTTAATCTTTAAAGGTTGAGGATTCGAGATGAGTAGGAATCAACAACACAAGAATTTAAGGGGATCAGCTGACAAGGTGGAGATAATTACTATGTTCTCTAGTATTATCTAAGTTTCAAAATATAGAATGTGGAATTATGTTGATTTGATTGAATACTTAGGAGTATGTTAGTGTGCAAATGCTTAATGTTTGGATTATGATGAATTTGATGCACATGTGATGTATGATGAATAACATGTATAATTGTAAGCATGAGAATATCTTTCTTTAAAATATGTGAGGTACTTTATATATATTGAATAGTATGTGTGATAATTCTGTGCATTAAGGTTACATGTTTTACATCATTTCATATATTCATATTCCTGAATGATGATGATGATGAGCATGTGACAGATTTAAGTCGTCTATCACTTTAAAATCACTACAATGAAAATTTGAACCACATATTGGCACATTTAGTCCATGGTGGATCACTGTGGATGTTCTCAGAAATATGGAATGATGGGTGTATCCTTAGTTTTGAATATTGGATGATGGGTGTGTTGCTATATTCCTTGTTATTTAGCACTGGGCATCTTTGTTAGAATGCAGTTATGTGATGAAAACACTGAGGATAGTCTTTTCGATTTGAATGTCAATTGAAAAATAATTGAATTGCTTGAAAGACCTAACGTTTGATAGGCGTTTGCATGTTTTGTATTTTTGACTTAAATAATGCTCGAGATGTATTATGTGTGATCCACTAGGCTCTTTGAGTTTACCCCTCTTATTTTTCAAGTAGCCAGTGAAGATGCTTGCACTAAGGAGTATAATCGAGTCATTTCCTAATAGTGTTAGACCTCACTATTGAGGTCACTTTTTGAATAAAATTTATTTAAGGTTGTTAGTGTTGTCATATGGGCCTAGTGAGCCAGTAGTTATTTATTTTGTTCTTTTATTCATTATATGGGAACATGGCCACGAGGCCAAAACCTCGATTTATTTTGTTTTTAGTACTTGAATTGATATGTCATCCCGTTTTATAGTTAATGTTATTTTATTCATTCATTCATATGTTTTATGGAATGTGACCTAGTGTATCCATGAGATTGTTTATAGTATTGTAATAGTAATGCTCCAGGTTCTTGAGTATGACATGTGGATGAAAATGAAATTGAACATGTATACATCCTTATGTATGCAATATTATGATATGGCGAAGGGTTCGAGAAATAGGGTGTTATAGTAGTGAGGGATACATCTGAGAAGCAACTGGTGGCAAGAGAGAGAATCACTTGCTCCTCGATTTTTTTTTAAAAGTCATCTTAATTGATGTTGATAAGTCAAAAGACAATTCAAGATTAAAATGGTTATTAAGAATAAGGGCAAAAAAGATGGCAGAGGTTCTCTAATCTAAGGCTAGGACATTCAGGGCTAGGGTCAAATCTTGAAGCTCCTAGCAAGTCCAGTCAAGAAAAATTTTGAGAGGGATTTGATAGAAATATATAGAATTGTTTTCTTAATGAGGGCCCAATTCATCTTATTTATATTCCCACTCGCCTCTATAAGATATTTGTAACTTTTTTTATTATGAGTTTAGTAGTATATGGCCACATGCTCAACGTTGAATGTCAAAAAATGAAATAGGAATAGGGCCAGAGGATTATGAGTCATCACATGAGGATATTGACGACTTACAAAGTTAGGTATAGGTTTGTTTATATTCTTAATGTATTTTTCATTTGGAGTTTTATACATTACTTCTACTACATGATATTGTGTAGGTCATATGGTATCTATACATGACATTTCGGGATGGGGTTTTATTGCATGAGTTAGTGTTTTACGCTTCATGCTTGAAGTGTTTTGATTTTGTCACACCATTTCACCCAGACCATGTCCTTCAAAAACTTGACCATATATAGGTCATTCCTTGTACATGGTCAAGGAATGACTTAACCATGTCCAAGTCACCGATTTTGAATAATTTCAACCATTGGTTCCATCCATTCAACAACGAGTCAAGAGAACCCCACTCTGATCTTCTTTGTTAACAACCATGTTGTTATACACCAATTGGTCATATTTTTTCAACGGTCTCAATATATGTTATCATATTATAAATTGTGTCTATTTTATAATATTGAAAATCCTAGAACACCATATATAGAATAACAAAATTCAGATCCCAATCCATAAATTAAATATCAAAATAAAATGATATGGAAGCGAGTTACTAAAATTGTCAATAATAATGTTTCATGTGTTCCTTGTCGTTAATAATTGACTACATCAAATTGTGCTACAAATTGAGTATTATATTATTCCACAGTGCAAATACTTTCAATCACTATAAATTAGGGAGAATAATTGCTCATAAATAAATGTTGCTTATTGTATTTTCTTCATATTTATATCTAAATAGGAGGCTAATCCTATTTATATAATGGATTAATAGTTACAACCAAAAGACATGTAATTGTGGTTCAACCCAAAGACATATACAATTGGAATGAACTGTTTCCAACAGAAGCAAATAAAAATCAGTCTTTCCTAACTTAGTTTTCCTTCTCTTCTACTTGGTAGAATGTGTTAGATGTCTATCTTGGGGAAAGGTTTACACTGGGGCATAGCTAATGCTGTTAACGTTTCTTAATAGGATGATTTTTGAAGTTGCCCTCTCCGGTCTGTGATATTATTCCAACCATTCATCAAGATGATAACCAATTACTCCAGTCTTTGGGTGCTTGGAGTCTCTATCCACTCAATTAATTATCTCCTCGCATTCTATCCCTTAGTAAAAGAATTCTCTTGTCTTGGAATGAAGGGGATCGAAGAAAATCTGATTTAGTTCATTGTTAAGTCAGCTTTCGATTTTCCTCAACTCTTTACATGGAGCAGCCAAATATGGTGTAGGTTGGATCCGGAAGTTGCGTAGCCCGAGTAAGATCAAGTTTATTTTCCTTTTGCAAATACTTTAAGAAAGGATTTTATTATGTTAATGTTGCTCTAGTGATGATGAAGGAAGGTTCTGGTTTTAACTCCAGTTGATTTGGTGGTTTAAAATTCCCATTCCATCCTGTTTCCGGCCGATTTCACTTCCAGTTGAGCGGGGGTCACGCCCCTACCTGTAGGTTACGTAGTGCTTAATAGATCCTCATGCGCCTTCACACGGGTCGAACCCAAGGCTCTTCCCTTTTTTCATTCTAATATCTAATCCAGATGGTTTTTCTACAAGATCCAACCACGCGGATACGAAGAACAGTCAACCGTAGATAACTGAAATCGAGGAGCTGTGCAGATGAACGACACTCACCGCTGCTTCCCAAGAGGACCAAAGAATTGGAGGAACGTACAACGTCACGCTTTTATAGTAATCGTAAACGATTTTAGAAACATGAACGAGTTACGAATCACGAGTCGAGTCGTGTGCATCGTTGTATCGGACGTACGTGGACCGCCTCGTCTTGATGACTCTTGTGAAGGTGACACGTATCCCGAGGAGTCTTTATCGATGCATTTGGAAATATCATCATGATCATCATCTGTTCCTTTTAATTTCCCTCGAGATGCGGGTTTCCCCAGAGAACTGCGCCCCCTGCTGTGCCGCCTTCCTCTTCGTCCTCGTCCTCTGATCGGAGGGGATCTTTCGTTCTGTTTTGGAACAAATCAATCTTTGCCTTCCATTGATACTGGTAACGTTTTTTTGTTGTGTTTTAATCTCTCTTAATTTAAAATTTTTTCTTAGGTTTTTTTTTTAAAGTATTTTAGATGATTTTTCACTGCTATTGCACCGTCATCCTTTTTAAAAAAAAATATTTTGGTTTAAGTTGATGAATCTCTGATATGCTGGTTCTACAGAGGGTTTTTTTTTTGTTTATTTTTCTTTTGAGATTTCTATAAGTATTTGTTAGGGGGTTTGCTACTTTTGGTGTAGTTACGGCCAGAAATTGATCGGGAATCTTTTTTTTTTCCAAATTTTTTGATAGAGTGCGCATTTACTTCAGAAACTGATGTTGTTCAGCGGAAAGACTGATCTCGGTGATGTTATCTTGATTAACTAGGAGATTTTCTTTTGTTCGCTAAAGGTTATGATTGTTTCTTGTAATCTAATTCATGGCATACATACGAATGCTTAAACGTAAGATCAATGTTAGAAAAGAAAAAAATAGAAAAGAAAAAGAAAAGATGTAGACATGAACTGGAGTTGGTGACGTTATATATTGGGGTTTTCTGATGTAATCGGAATTTGATCATTTCTTGTTAAAAAAGATCTGATCAAAGAATAAATAGTTTAGTTCTTGAAGATTTATTTAATAATTTTATTTATTTATTTATTTTTATCTTTTATTGTATGTAGTGTTAGTTTTATAGGCAATGGAACCCATTAATGCTCCACTGGAAGAGCAAAAGCCAAGTCCTCAAGGCGAGAACTGCACGAATGAGCAAAGTTTACAAAGTGGGAGCTTTGGTATTGATGAGAGTTCACAATTTGAAGACTCTCAGAATCAGAGCGAGCACAGAGGACAGCATGAGGATGGGCAAAGTGTACAGCGTGACAGTTGCGAAAGTTCAAGGTCAAATGACCTTCAATTAGTGCCTCAACAAGAGGAGACTATTAATGCTGAAGGGACTGTAACTGGTAGCATTATAAGGATACCTCCTGAGAAAAGGTCGCTATATAAATTTGGGCAACGAACTTCAAACTATAGAGGAGTTACTAGGTAATTTAGTTGGATAGCAAGTATTGATTTTGGGAGTCTGAAACACCAGGATCTAATGGTCTACTTTGCTTTGCAGGCACAGATGGACAGGGAAATATGAAGCACATCTTTGGGATAACACAACTGTTAGTGAAACTCGTAAACGTAAAGGAAAACAAGGTATCTTTCACTAGAGAGTGGATGCAGTCCTTTTGGTGTTTGTTTATTGGGCAAATGAATACCGTCTGGAAGTTGCTCAAATCATCTAATTATTGATTGAAACAGTGCTATAGTTTAGTGGGCAAATGAATCTGTTCTAGAAATTGGTCAAATTATCCGAGTTATTGATTTAATAGTGCTTTAGCCATTTCAAGTTATTAATCCAGTTGGCTCATTTAGTCAACTTTGTAAGTTACAAAGATAAGTATTGTATTATTTAACCATCAACTGTACTTTGGCTTGAGGGCTCTATATATCAACTTACAAACTTGTTTATGTGAAGAAATTTACATCTCTTGTTAAGTGATATTTTTGTTGGTGAGACTGTTGCTTACATTTTTTTTTTCCTGTCTTTTGGCTGTGTCTTGGGTTTGGCATATGGCTATGACGATTCTTCAGTATATCTTGGTCAGTGATATTCTATATTTTTTGTTCTTTATGGATTCAGGTTGGCATAATTTGAGTTTTGGTTTCTTTTTAATTTGCTTTTACTACACTTCTCCAAATAGGTGGATACGAGTCAGAGGAGAAAGCAGCTCAGGCATATGACCTTGCAGCTCTGAAATATTGGGGCCCTGGTGCAAACACCAAACTGAATTTCCCGGTATGCAATCCTCATGAAATGCCCTTTTTTTAAAGTTCTTTTTTAATTTTCCAACTAAAAAAATTGACTATATGCTAATTTATTGTGCACCCATTTGTGTTGGCATATTTCAAGATTGATACTCTGGTTGCACGGGTCAACACTTTTATTTGTTATTTTTTGAATTTAGGGATTGTTGTATCAGATTTTTGAGGATGTGGCATCAGACGCATTTCAGTGTGGGAGTTGTCCAAGTTGATTGCAACCACTTGTATCTCAAGCTCCAAACTATGGGGATGCACTTTCATAGATTAGAATATGCTAATATTATGTTTATGGAGTTTTAAATTGTTGTAGTTGGGACTACATTCCTGATGATGCTTATAGAATGTTTCTTCAGCTATATTAATGTACGTACTTGCTCTGGAGTTTTAAATGACAAAAATAGATTAGATCCATTTTGTGTCACTATGATTGAGAGTAGGTGTTCACATTATTGAAAAGGATTTGCAACAGATGCGTCATCAAACGGTCGAATTTCCATTGCCGAATTCTACATGGTGCCTTTTACAACTATTGGAATTGTCGTGACACTAACTAGTGTTCATAATGTTCATTCTTTTTATTTCAGATTTCTACATACGAGAAAGAACTTGAGGAGATGGAGAACATGTCCAGAGAGGAATACGTTAATTCACTTAGGAGGTAAAACCAAGGAACCATTATTTATTCTGCATACAAGTATAACACTTTTTTTCTTCTGTTTATGTGAAATTGGAATTCATACATTACTCTGGCGCAGGAAAAGCATTTGTTTCACAAGAGGACATTCAATTTACCGAGGAGTAACAAGGTACTCTGTTTTCTCTTTCCTATTACTCATATTGATATTTTTGACATCAAACTTTAGCAACAAATCTGAGTTTCACCCAGGTACTGGTAGGAATATGTTAATTCACGTTTTGGCTTAAAAAGTTCAAAAACTTTCTCTGCCTTGGTATCAGTGGAATACATGAAGGCTAACATTGTTGGCACTTTGCAATATCCTTTCAAATTCTGCATTTAGATTACAAAAAAAAAAAAAAAAAAATTCCCATTTTAAAAGGTACATCTTATCAGCGTGGAAGATCTGGAGTTCATTCATTAGGACAAGATGACCCTCTGACCAAAAAGATCAGAAGCATTATTATTTTTTTTTTCTAGGAAACAAAATCATGTTTATATTTTTTTTTGTTTGGTTTGCTGAAGTGAGAGTATATTTATATGCATAGAAATGTACAAAGATTACAGGATTGTTCAGAGGTATTTAAGCATAATGCAAAGAACAAAAAGGACAATGAAATGAAACTGCAATGTAGGAGCTCCTAATTTTGAATAAGTTGATGACCACTTGTAAATGTGTTCACTGTAAGAGAGGTGAAAGATGCTTCTTTTTGTTCAAAAAATTGGTTTTTTCCTTTAAGGGGATATTGCTTTTTTTATTTCCATTTCACCTTATACCTCTCAATAATAAGATTTTGGTATTAAACAATCTACATAACAAGTTCAAAGAATGGGAGGCAGAGTAATGCTGGAGCCAAAGGTGCGAAGCTGACTTACTAGGTAAATAACACTAGTAATTATAGACTTGCGTTCAGTTAACACTATTTTGCTTACAAATGTCACACGATAATTGTTCAAGCTGGTACTTAGAAAAGATCTTTCCTAATCATTGGGACTCTCCTTCCTAAGAATATCTTGTTCTGACAATTGTAGCAGATAGTCCAAAGAGCTGGGAAGACGGTAAAACAACATAGCATTTGCTCGTGACAAGTCGTTTTTATGGTTTACATTTTATTTATAATACTTTTTTATTTATAATACTTTTCCAAGTTAATGTGGTGAGACGCAACTAAGGTCACTAGAGCTAGTGCCAGTAAGGCAAAGTCACAAAATTTTACTTATAGATAATGTTTGCTGTACTCTGATTAATCATCTGTTGCACCCATAGCTAGACTTACATTCCTCAAGCAAAAGCTGCTCCACCATTCCTGTTTATGCAAATTATTTATATTTAAGTGATTTCTTATAGTTACATCTTTTGTTGACTGGAATTGTTTCTTCTATGCTGTAGACATGAAGCTCTAGAATTACTAATTGCCTGTGAGATATTTGAGAAAAAAACAAAAAACAAGGAAAAAGTGACATGGGCCTGTACATCAAACTAAAATGTTGAGATTCATCATCAATCCACGGGGCAAATAATTTTAAAAGGTTGGGGTGTGGAAGGAGGGGAGCATGATAAATTATCAAAGAACCTTGCACTATTACACCTATTAAAAAAATTGTCATAAATTGGGTTTTCTTGTGTGTCATTAGGGTTGTGTCAGGAATATTGGTAAGTATGTGTTTTATGATCTGCCTATTGCCAGGAATAATCTATTCTAAACCAACTATAAGAACTTCCCACCGTGATTGACATAGGAATACGCAAGTTGCACTTATGGTGCAACATCTTTAACACTTTGAATACTTTGTTTAGTCCTTGCTTAGAGAGCTCATGAACTTCCCACTGTGATTTTGATATTTTCCAGGCAGCATGAAGGGCGAAGATGGCAAGCTAGAATTGGCCGGGTGGCTGGTGGTAAAGACATATATCTTGGGACTTACGGTGAGTTCTTTCATTTGTTGCATTATATTCTCCTATTCAATTGACTAATCTTGATGTTTCTAAGAAAAGCTGGAGGTGTAACAGTGTATCATTATTTGTCTATGTAAAACAGATACTGAAGAAGAAGCTGCAGAAGCCTATGACATTGCTGCTGTCAAACTGAGAGGCATGAATGCCATAACAAATTTTGACATCAGTAACTATTACAAAGAGGGTACAAAGGAACTAGACGTTGTCCCGATTAAAAGCATTGAGGAAGAGAGTTCTAAAATGAGGATTAGATACTTCAGACTTGATTAAAAAAGCTCAGATTTGCAATGCCAATTCTGCCTGTTGAAAATCAGCGGAGAAGTTGAATAACCTTTCGGAGTGCGCATCACTTTGAATTGTTATTCAGAGAAATTGCTGGGTCCTGTTATCCTTTTTTTTTTTTTTTTAAAATGTGTCAGCACGCTTTTTTCGTATGAATCAGAGTAGGCACTCTATACCTTTTAATTCAACAAGCTACACGCATCATAAATTCTCTCTCTCTCTCTCGCAATACAAGTTTGCTGAATTGATTTTTATTGGGCATGACTAGAAAAGCCAGTCTTTTTTCCGTCATTAAGCTAAGGAAATGGTCTTCCACATCTTTGAACCAGCGAAATTTCATTCCTTTACTGAAAATCTGCGATCAGAGCATTGAAATAACTCAAATTCATGCAAACATGATCAAGAATGGACATGATCAGATACCCTTTTATCTAAGCAAACTCCTGGCAGCCTCCGTTACTGATATTGAATATGCTGAATCGATTTTCCAGCAAATTGAAAGTCCAAACCTTTTTATGTTCAATACCATGCTTAGAAGCTACTCGGGTAGCAAAGTTCCGAAGCAAGCCCTTTTCCTCTTCAAGGGCCTAAGATCTCGAGGAATTTTGATAGATCAATTTTCCTTCATCTGCGTACTCAAAGCCTGTGCTCAATGCTTGGCTATTCCTACGGGCAGAACTGTACATGGATTACTTATTCTATGTGGTCTTGAGCTTTTCCTTAATGTGAGAAACACACTTCTGCGGTTTTACTGTGCAAGTCAGAGATTTGAAGATGGCCGCCAATTATTTGATGAATTTCCTCATCAAACAGATGTGGTTTCTTGGAATATTTTGATTGGTAGTTGTCTACGAGTTGCAAAACCTTCTGCAGCTATAGATTTGATAATAAAAATGCATGCTACTGGATTCGTAATGAATGTTGCTACAATGCTGAGTGGTTTATCTGCGTGCTGTGACTTGGAGGATTTACTTGGAGGAAAATCTCTTCATGGATATTGCATCAAGACTGGGTTCTGTTCAGAGTTAAATGTAGTAACTGCTATTGTGAACATGTATGCAAAAAATGGACGAGTGGATCTTGGACGGAAAATGTTTGATCAAATTCCAAAGAGGGACGTTGTTTTGTGGAACTGTATCATCGATGGATATTCGAAAAAGGGGCTTTTAGGTGAGTCTTTAAATATATTGCAGTTGATGAAACGTGGACATGTGAAGCCCAATTCAGCTACACTAGCAGGATTGCTTTCAGCTTGTGCATCATCGGGAAGTTTTGCGATTGGCAAATATATCCACAGTTACGTAGAAGAAGAATTACTGGAACTGGACGCCGTTCTTGGGACAGCTCTTATAGATATGTATTCCAAATGTGGGTCATTAGAGAAAGCAGTAGATATATTTGTCAAGACAAAGACCAAAGATGTGAAGTGTTGGACTGCAATGATAATTGCTTATAGCCTTCATGGGAAAGCTGCGGAAGCCATTCAACTGTTCCACGTGATGGAAACGGCAGAAGGGGCGTCCCCGAACGAAGTCACCTTCTTGGCTATACTAATTGCTTGTTGCCATCGTGGCCTGGTAATGGAGGGTAAGAATTGCTTTAAGAGAATGGTTACAGTTCATGGCTTGACGCCCAATATCAAGCACTATAGCTGCATGATTGATCTCCTCGGCCGTGCTGGGTTGCTACAGGAAGCCTATGAACTTATAAGATGTTTACCTATTGAAAAGGATGCCACTATATGGCGTACTTTACTTGCAGCATGCAGAATCCATGGACATGCTGAATTAGGTGAAGTTGTGAGAAGGGTCTTGGTTGGTTTAGATGCAGAACATCCTACTGATTCAATTCTTCTTTCTAGTACTTATGCTGTTGCAGGTAGGTGGGCTGATGTCGCAAGAATGAGAAAGTTGGAAGAAGACATTAGTATGAAGAAGGAAGTTGGATTCAGCTTGATTGAAATGGATTGTTGAGAAGGACGTGGGATGGAAATCCAACGAGAGAATGTTTATAGAGGAAATTGAATATCAAGGAACCAGTGCGAGTAGAGTGGTTATAAAGAAGAAATCATAGATCTTGCAATGGTATGGAATACAACCAGAATTAGAAACCATGTGATTCAGTTAACCTTTGATAAAAGTAAAAGAATAAAATAAAAAAATAAAAATAAAAATGAAAAAAAAGAGGGAAAAAGAAATCCAACTAAGTACTTAGAGGCTATAGAATAACCATATTCCTTGCTATGAACTAATGCTTTTCATCCAGCTTCCTGTTCTCAACCTACCATCGTCACCCTTAGATCTAACAAAATTAGGCAAATCCCACCTGAATGAAAAAGAAAAGACCAAAGAAAGTAATGGCCAAAAAAATTTACAATTTCCCGGGGGGGTATTGGTCATGTTTGATTTGGGTATCAATGATTTACTGCACTCCGGATGTCATGCCGCTCAAAGACCTTTCCTCTATTCTCAGTCCACCACTCTTCTGCTTGTTTCTGGCTGAAATGTTTCCGACTACAGAAAGAAAGAAGGGAAAAAAAAGCCAGAAACATATTTTGATTATTTTACATTCAAAACTAAGATAAGTTCAGCCAGGTACAGGAGTTGATATTGTCATTTTTTATGGGTTTGAGACAGTAGGCAAGGATAAACAGAATATTCATACCTGAAGCGTATTCGTTTGAGAATTTTCCCCCCTCCTGGCAATGCTGAAAGAGTTATGTACACACCTGGTTCATCATGGACCACCCACTCTGCCTGGTCACCTTGTGTTATAGTTCCATTGGATAATGGTGGATTTCTGGGGAAACCATTAGCTTCATCAAGAGAGGTGGGGCTGCTCAAATGGTTGTCAGTTACTGCAGAGTGTTCAGAAAACGAGCTTGGCTTGCTTGTAATGAATTCTTCAGGTACTTTTTCAGCCATATCCCTCAACTGCAAACATCCAAATATAGAAAAGTATTACTCAACAAATAAAAATGATGAGTAACAGAATTTTCTTTGTATTTCTACCAAGTAAGAAATGTGAGTTTAAAAGTCATTTTGTGGTAATTTCATTCATTCTTTTTGCTGAAAAGTACAAAATGATAGCATGCAATTATATCTTGTATTTGAACCAACATATGATGCAACAAGGAGATAATAACTGCGGCATATTATGGAACTGGTAGCAATGCACCAAGCTAGGCTAGTAACCGGATGCAATGACAAGTGTAGGCCCCACTTTGCCCAAGAAAGACATAAGGAAGTTAGCATACACTGCCTAATTGGCCTGCAGCTTGGGACAGAGGAATCGTCAAGAGCAAAATTTCAAAATTGGTAGTAAAGACTTAAAGTGAAGAGTAGAAAAAGAAAGTAAATTGTGACTATTAAGTATGGCAAAGAGGCAAATGTCAAGACTCAAGATGCATTAAAGATAAAGAGAAAATGTGAAAGGAAAACAGTTGAACTTGTTCTTGGAAAAGAGAGACAACTACATAATTTTTTGGAGTCCAGAATAAAGGGAGCATTGGTGGCAGGAATATGGGTCTCAGTGTCAAGTGGTTCTGACGGTTCTTTATGAGATGCATTCACTTTGGGCACAAATCACCTCCAGTTTTTGCAATGATGTTAAAGCCGATTGGGGAAATATAAAGTATTAAAGCCCTTGTAAGTTCATTGCTTCACTGGATCCATCCTTCTTTAGAGGTGGGTGATGGTGGTAGCCTGGTGACTTCAGATTTTGGGAGGCAATTGGATTGAAGGTTCTTTTGTTAACTCCGTTGCATATATATATTGGCAATCTCCTCTTTGTTCCTTCTCTTTTCCAATACTTCTTTCCCGATTCTTGTCATTGAAAGTTGCCCAAACAGGCTTACATGGACCTTACACCTGTTTGGTTCTTATACTTGAAAGTTTTCTTTGCCTTTTTCTTTTTGACAATCCTTCTCCCCCTTGTTTCCTCTCAAATGTTACAGAATGCTCAAGTTCTGAAGAACGTAGCAAATTTGGGTTGATCTAGGCTTTGGGGGAGATCAACAAATATGATGTCCCTCAAAAGTAGCTTCCCCAATGCATTTCTCCCTAATTGTATCATATGTGGACCATGATGGAAGATCTATTTCACATTTGTTTGTCTAGTGTCATGTTCCTAAGCTTACTAGGAAATTTGAATTGCATTCTAGAGTGGAAGTCCCTCCCTTAACAAGAGCTTTCGGATGCCATGTCATTCTCAACAAACACGAAGGGTCAAAGAGATTTTGAGGGTGGTAACTTTCACTTTGCTATGGTCTATTTGGTTCAACAGAGTTTCTTGGGATTGCACTTCCCTTGGAAAGAGGATATTGATAGCAAGTCCTGAGGTTAGTGGTCAGTTTTCAATTACAGAGCAGCGCGGAGATTGGACAGGGTGCACGCAAGTCACTTATGGAGGTCATGAACTATGGTAGTTTGGCTGTAGAATTTCTTTTTGTTCACATCATCCTTTCCTATCAATTAAATCTCTTTGCTTCTTCTAAAAAAGCATGGTTGTCGTAAATTAGTTGAGATTGCTCCCTGTAAATTAGTTGAGGTTGCTCCACTATGACATAGAAGGGTGATAAGTCTAAATTCCAAAACCTGAAGGTGATAAATCTCTTTGATTCTTCTCTGCTATGGTAGTTTGATTGTAGCATGCTTTTTATCTCATTCTTTCCTAACAATAGAATCTCTTTGATTCTTCTTATCAGGAGAGGAAAAAAAAAGGAAAAAGAAAGAAAAAAAGAAGTTATGCACATTAGTTGAGGTTGCTTCATTGTGATCTAAAGGTGATAAGTCTAAACTTGAAAACAACAACTCCGTAATGGAGATAAGGGTGTATATATCTTCTCTTTCCCAAAATTAGCAATGGAAGGAGGCTTGCACATGAAATATGCTAGATTTTAGATACAATAAAACATTTTTTGGGGGGAAAACATAAATGAGCATATGTTGGGAAAGCTGGTAGAGGAAATAGGAGAATCACAAATGTGACTAAGAAGAATAATGTCAATGAAGAAATCTTAAAGAATTTGAGGCATAAATGATCTTGCAATAATGAATATTTACATAAAGACCACTGCTCCAATATATTGATTATACTTTGTTCATGTTGGAAGGAAGGGAGGAAAAATCATCAATGGAATGCTCTCAAATGCTTCAGCATGATATTGAGGCCAAAGGTGAACTTGGGTAAAAATCAGCTGACAAGCATAAATATGGAAGAGAAGTCAGTCTTAAAGATGGCAGATGACGCAGGGTGTCTGGTTGGAATTTTGTTATCACAAAAGTCTTTCATAATGCTAACTTTGCCTGCCTTATGCCCCAAAAGCCACTCTGTACAACTGTCCTACTAAACCAGAGCAATTAGGGACTCCCCAAGGACATGATGTCAGGACAAGATCAAGAAGATTATAAGGGTATAAGAGAGCCTTCCTTTATAGAGGGACTTGGAGGCCCCACCCCTATATAGGAAGGTAAAGAATTTGAACTTATTTAAGTGTGAAGTGGTACAAAGACTGAACGAGAAGGAAGGATCGAAGAATGCTATGGGTGGACTGCTCTTGCAGTAGGTGAGGGTGTGAGAGTAAAGACATCCTACAAAACCCCGTGGAGGTTCATCTCTTCACTAGGACAAGAGGTAAATCAGTTCATCAAGCCGAAAGTGGGAGATTGTTGTACCTTTCTGTTTTGGAGGATAATTGGCTGAATTCTGAAGCATTAGCCATGGCTTTCCCAAATCTTTATAGATTACTCACAAGACGATATCTACCTATCTCAGATTTTCCAATAACAAATCAGGATCCAAATTGTCCCTCAGAAGTAAATTGGAACCTTCATTTCCAAAGACACATCACAATTAGAAAACAAAATGAGATAGAACTTCTAATTTCTAGATTGGCTAATACCTAATTGAGAAACACCAAAGACACCTTCATATGGTTACCTTCTCTATCCAATGGATACACCTGCAAATCAAATTTTGAAATCCTACTACAAAACCCTGCACTCCTGACTTTTCACCAAGTAGATTGCGTTTGGAAAGTAGAAATACCATAAAAAATGAAGGTATTTGGATGGATTCTGGCAATCATAAACTAAACACGGATGAAATGTTGTAGGGGCACTATAAAAATATGTATCTCTCACCACGTTGCCGCAGATTATTTTTTCAGGCTATGAGCATATCTTGATAGGCTATGAGCATTCATGAACAATGTGGGGAAAATGGCATGATTTGGGCAGGGAAAGCTTCTTCCCCTACACTCCCTGAAACAAGCTTTAGCATTGTCCCATAATGTAGTAGGGCCAACCATGGCTAAAAAGAATGTTGGCCTAATTGTTTCTTATGCAATTGTGTGGTTTTGTTTTTGTGGTTAAAAAAGAAACAGAAGAGTATTTGTGATGCATGAAAGGAAGATGCAAAGCTATGGGAGGAGATCAAAATCGCAGCTTGTACATGGATTGTGGCCTCCAAATGGAGCGGTATATCCAATTGGCTCTTTGATTGGAAATCCTGCTTGGAAAGGACAAGAGAAATCACTTGGACAGATCTTTTTTGTACAAATCTAAATATTTAGGTATACATGGATGTAAAACAGTACAGAGTCTGCTGTAAAGTTCTCAGATAGTTCTATAGATGTAATCATTTATGCGATCAACTGATCATACAGGTAATTACAACCAGATCAGTACAATATGAATATGTTGTTGTTTCTTCAGGAAAAAAAAAAGAAAGAAAAAAATTAAAAAAGAAATATGAAAAATCATAAAGACCACAAAGGAGTGCTAAGAAAAAAAATGGAGCACAAGTAGAGAATATATTTTTCTCATTGAGAGGATAGACCAAAAAGTATGTCAGATCACACGGCAAATCCTATATCACTGGAAACTCTTTACTTTAGCACAATGTATCTGTGTTTGATGCATCGCGAATCATAGTACAGCATAGGTGTCCGTATGTGTTCACAACTTCAGATGTTAGCATACTACTATGTAGATTCTCCAATAAAAAGAAGATTATTTTTTTTT
>JAJIYU010011124.1:0-15526 GCA_030144865.1 Tinospora cordifolia
TCACTCAGATTCTCCGATGTTGAAACAATAATCAACACTGTAAAAATAAAGAGCAATAAATCCAAATGGTACCTTGTCGCCACTGCCACGACACTCTCTGATGTAATTCCAGAACCAAATTGTTAAATCCCTTCAAGCTTCCCTGAAATTAATTCATGCCCTTTCTAATTCCTTCTTCCAATCTTTATCACCCAACCTCTATTCACGGTGATAATGAAATTATTATAAATTAAATATAACATTTATATCCGCTTAAGTTTTTCTTTCTCCAATTATAAAAATAAAAATAAAAATAGGTTTTTGGTAGGAATCAAACTAGAACAAATTGAAAAATACAAAAATGTCTTCAAGCGAAGAGGAAGAAAACTGAAGAATACTAAAAAAAAAAAAGAATTTAAAAAAAAATTGTTATCTTTGTTGATGATTTTTATAATATACAAGACCCTTTTATATAGTTTTTTAGAATGAGGAGTTACATCAATCATAATGATAATATTTAAATAATTCTATTAATTTAGTCATTATGAGATTTAGAGATACATGATACTAAATATCAAAGGGGTTACAAAGACATTCAATATTTTAATATTATTATTTATAACACTCCTCCTTTGAATGCCTTTTATATTAGAATATATTTCATTAAAACCTTACTAGATAAAACCTAGTGTAAAAAAAAATCTAGAAGGAAAAAAAGTATATATTCTTATAGAGTCTTATAATATTGTTAAGATTGTTATTAAAAACCTTAGAAAGAAAACTCAGTGGGACAAAACCTTAGCTAAGAGAAAAAGAGTACAGTGCACTAATCAATAATTCATCTTTATTCTCTCCCTGTTGATGATATCATTTAAGATCTCTAAGTCGATGCATCCCAATCTTATGAACAAACTTTTCAAATAATGCAGTCAGTAAAGCCTTTGTAAACATATCTGTTAAATTGTCACTTGAACAAATTTGTTGAACTTCAATATCATTATTCGTTTGAAGATCATGTCTGAAGAAGAACTCTAGCAAAATATGTTTTATTTTATCTCATTTTATGTATCGTCTTTTTAGTTGCACTATACAAGCAACATTATCTTCATATAATATTGTTGCAGCATCATTCTTCAAAGATAAACCACAAGTCCCTTTAATATGTTGAATCATTGATCTTAACCAAACACATTCTTGACTTGCCTCATGAATTGCTAATATTTCAGCATGATTTGATGATGTAGCAACTAATATTGGTTTGGTAGACCTCCAAGATATAACAGTACCACCATATGTGAATAATAGCCTGTCTAGGATCTTGCTTTATGTGGATCAGATAAATATCCTGCATCTGCATAACCAACTAATTGCTCTCGAGATTAATTTGAATAAAATAAACTCATATCAATTGTGCCTCGGAAATATCTGAATACATGTTTAACTTCATTCCAATGTCTTCTTGTAGGTGAAGAATTATATCTTGCTAATAAATTTACAAAAAAATGTTATTTCAGGTCTTATATTGTTAACAAGATACATTAATGCACCAATGACACTGAGATATGATACTTTAGGACCAAGTTGTTCTTTATCATCTTCTCGAGGCCAAA
Organism: Tinospora cordifolia; assembly: GCA_030144865.1. Lineage (NCBI taxonomy): Eukaryota > Viridiplantae > Streptophyta > Magnoliopsida > Ranunculales > Menispermaceae > Tinospora > Tinospora cordifolia. The sequence continues at coordinate 1,590 of JAJIYU010011124.1, forward strand.
AAGGATTTTTATTGACATCAAGTGAATGAACAACCATTGGAGTAGTCAATGGATGAGTTTTATCCATGTAGAATCGTTTCAAGATCTTTTCTGTATAAGTTGATTGATGAATATAAATTCCACTTAATAAATATTTGATTTGCAAGCCGAGATAAAACTTAATTTTGCCAAGATCTTTTATTTCAAATTCTTTCTTTAGATAATCTGTTACTTTTGAAAGTTCTTCAAGACTCCCAATAATGTTTAAATCATCAACATATACAACAATTTTAACAAATGTAGATCCAATTTTCTTATTGAAAACACATGGACAAATTGGACCATTCTTATAACCTTCTTTAGACAAATACTCACTAAGACGGTTATACCACATTTGTCCAGATTGCTTTAGTCCATACAAAAATCTTTGTAACTTTATTGAATAAATTCTTCGAGAATTTGAGTTAGATGCTACAGACATCTGAAATCCTTTTAGGATTTTCATACAAATATCACTATCAAGATATTCATATAAATAGGCTGTTACTACATCCATTAAATGCATTTCAAGTTTTTCTTGGACTATCAGTCTCATAAGATATTGAAATGTAATTGCATCGACCATAGGAGAATATGTTTTCTCATAATCAATACTTGGTCTTTGGGTAAAACCTTGTGCAATAAGTCGCGCTTTATATCTTACGAGTTCATTATTCTCATTTCTTTTTTGCACAAAAAACCATTTATAGCCTATAAGGATCGCACCTTCAGGTGTTTGGACTACAGGTCCAAAAACATTTCATTTTGCAAGTGAGTCTAACTCTGTCTGGATTGCGTCTTTTCATTTTTTTCAATCATGTCTTTTACGACATTCTTCTATAGATTAAGGTTTAAGATCCTCGCTTTCATTCAAAACATCATGCACTACTTTATATGCAAAGATATCATCAACAACCTTTTCTTTTCGTTTCCACCTCATCCCCGTGGTGACATAATTAATTGAGATTTCTTCATTATTTTCAAGTATATGTACCTCTTTTGGGGTTTTATTATTAGTTATGTCATTAATCTCTTTAAGAGTATCTACTTCCTCCATTTGGACATCCTTATCAGTTGTTCCTTCTCTTTTTCAAGGTTTTTTTATCTTTGGAACCAATTGGTCTACCACGCTTCAGGCGTGTCTTAGATTCATTTGCAACATGTTGTTCTTCAAGAACTTCAATATAAGTTGAAGCATTGACAGTTGGTATATGAGATTTAGTCACTATTTTAAGGTCAGTGAATACATCTGTCAATTTGTTTGTAATATTTTGCAAATGAATTATCCTTTGAACTTCATGTTCAGCTTTGTTCGAGGATCAAATTGGGTTGTGATATCATGATTGGTTAGCTACAAGGCGGATAGTAGGTATTCTCAACCTGGAGCTGCTTGCGACAGCTCAAAGTTTTTGGGAGATGGTACGAGCTGCAGTAAGTACGCTTTCTTAGGTTGTGATATCATGATTTGTGACATGACTAATTTTAAATGGTATTCGAGACTTTTTATAATTAGATGAGATCACGGGGAATACCAAGAGACATCTCAACCGTCTTCCGGTCTTAGATTCCAACCAAAATTAAATGAATGTTTGAAACGCCTAATGTTTGAAAGTGTTTGTAATGTTTTGGGTTTTGATTTGTATAATGTGTGTGATGTGTAAAAATGATCCATGGGCTTTCGAGCTCACTCCCATTTCATTTTTCAGGAACATTTGGATATAGTGCATAACAGTCTACGTCAGAAGACTCGCACTTTTGATTGGACACCTTATGGGAGAGGTCGTCCGAGATAGGAGGCTTTAGAAGTTGTATTTTAATTATTTAATTGTAACTTAATTGTATGTATAATTTTTATTTGAATTTGATTTCATTGTTTTATATGTAATTATCTTGGTTTTAGATTTCAAATGATCAAATCAATGTAAGATGATTTTGATGTTTTCATCCGCTATCGTAGTTACTCTGATAATTTTTCATTATTTTTTACATGAATTTTGGTGAACACAGGAAAAAGGTTATTTTGATCTTTTGTTTTGTGCAATATGTATTTCTTGGTATTTATCTAAGAACTATTTATTATAAACTTAATTTTGAAGATAAGATTTCGACATAGGGAAAATTTTTAGTAGCATTCCGGTTCTCAACGGGCGACGACCCATAGTACATGACAGGATGTCTGATTGAGAGTCGAGGTGTTACATCTTGTGTCTTTAAAGTTGATCTTGAAAAGCGAGCTCATGCTGATGACGTGTTATGAATCAAACTAGAACAAATTAAAAAACGCAAGAATTTTTTCAAGAGAAGAAGAAGAAAACTCAAGAGCAATAGAGAGAAGAAAGAATTTCAAAAGAGAATTATTCTCTTTGTTAATAATTTCTATGACACACAAGATCCATTTATATAATTTTTCAAAATGGAAGGTTATATCAATAATAATGATAACATTTAAATAATCTTATTAATTTGAATATTATGAGATTTAAAAGTTACATGATACTAAATATCAAAGGGGTAACAAAGATATTTAATATTTTAATATTATTATTTATAACAGTTTTCCCTTCTCTCTCTCTCTCTCTCTTTTCCTTTTTAAAGATAAAAATTGCTTTGAGTCAATATATTTTATGGTTGACAATTTTTAGACTGGTTGATGTATAGTTCTTAAAGTGTTAAAGGTAACTTTGAGAAAGTATTTTTGTCAAGCACCTTAGTAAAACGTACGTTACTACGTAAAAATATAAACAAAATTAATGTTGCATAATAACTTGTATAAATGATATTGTTAATTTTTTGTTAAAAGATTATGAAATGATTAACAACAAAGTATGTCTGCATTGTGGCATAAAATAAAATAAAATAAGACTTTTGTGGTAGAAAAAATCAAATACAAATAAACAAACTAGATCTATTTAAGAAAACTCTAAAAAGTAAGGGAGGACAGATATGAAATACATTTTCTAGTTGAGTTTATCATAACTTTGTTTTTTTGTTTATCCTAAGAGAAAGATATTTGATTATAATTTAAGTAGTTAAGATTTCTTTGTTACTTATATCAAGGTCAATTATTACCAGGCCAAACTTCTTTTGAAAGGTTAATATAAGGTTATAAAATATTGACACCAATATTTTAAATTTGGATAACTCAGGTGGTCTCTAAATTAGGCTTTTAATAAATATGAAATATATTAAGTCATAAGTTTGGAATAAGCTACGGCCACTTTTAACTTTTACTGTTTATGTTAAATTTCAGATCAGTTCCACCTTCGCATTACTGGAAATACTATAACTAGCTAGAGCCAAAAGATGAAAAATATTGTCGATAATAAAAACTATAAATGTCAACACTTTAAAAAAAAAGTAAATACAGCCATAAAAGTTGTAGGGATCCTAAATTTAAGACTCAGGCAGGCTATTTGACGCCTACTACTTCCTTTCTACTGACCTCTTTTCTCTTTTTTTTTTTTTTTTACTGTTAATTGCTAACAACTGACAAACCCAAATGTGGGTTTCAATAGTTGCCTGAACTTTAACTATCACGCACTCGCCTGCTTCCATTATTAAAAATAAAAATAAAAATATGTTGTCGGTTACTTACGAAGGAAAAGAAAAATAAAGGATCCAACTTATGATGATGAAATGAAAATTTTCGAATGCATAGTCGGAGTTGGGCAATTAAGATATAAACTCAATTGAGATGTCAACATAATTTAATTAACCCAATATTAATATAAGCTTTTTATAATCTCCTTTCATATTTGATTTGACACATATATGTTTTGAGCGTGACCATGGCACATGGGCCAAGGGCCCGACCACCTGTCCTGCTCACGCCCTATTCTCCCTATAAGATTGCATTTTTCTTTTCCTCTTTTATTTTTTTGGTTTTTTTTTTTTGGAAGAATTAAATTAATTCTTTACTCACCATTTACGTTGCATGTGTCAGATTAAATGCTTTTATATATGTCGGAGATATTTTCTTGCGGGATGACGTTTTCGAGTTTAGTAATTCATCCATGATCGGACGGTGGAAATTCTAGAATCATCTGCCTTGGCCTCCTGTCCAGTCAGGGACGCACGTACGGCGGTGCATTTGTTGCGTTCACATGCGACTGACGACAGTTGCATGTGCGCACATGGGTAGGTCCCACTGTGGTGCAGACATGCGGCCACTGTGGTTTTGATACTTTTGATGTGACGCTGCTACAGGTTCTCGTGCTTTGTGGAGAGTTGCATTCGGCGGCCGTTGTGGTCGGCAGGAAAATGGTTCAGAGTCTAGACGGTTTGGAAGACGGGACGTAGACGTCTCAGTGCTCACTGCTGCACCGTTGCCGCGTAATCTATTTATTCACGTGATCTCCAACTCAAACCGATATCAACCTTTACTCTTTCATTTTTTATATTTAACTTGGGTTGTTGGGTCAAGCAAGGGCATATGTAATGTTTAGACACGGAACGTTCGGACAATGAACGATACTAATTCATTATTTAAATATTATTTTATTAAAAAATATAAATATAAAAAATAAATAAAAGTTAATATTAAATATTCGAGCGTTTAATATTAAACTTATTAAGGTGACACTCTATTAAATACTATCTTAGTATGCGTTAAACACATTGCTGTTGCCTCGGCCATTCATAACCCAAACAATTAACAAGCTGTAGTAAACGTGTCAGCCAACTAACATACCCGATCAATCCATCCCAACCAAAAAAGCACTCTTAATTGAGTTAAAAAGATTATTTAAAATTTAAAATACCTAACCCGATTTGAGTTACGGTTTTACGCAATGAAAATCCCAATTACACACCCCGAGTCGTTGACATTTATCCTACTGTTTAGCGTAGACTTTACTTTATTTGCTTCATGATTAAATTAAATAATTCTCAATATTAGGAAAAAAAAAGTTATAAGATTTACTATAAAGAATGGAGAACATAATTTGTAACTCACCTAATGCGTAAATATTTAATAATTTTGCTCAAATATATTTTTGGAATAAATTAAGAAAATTAAAAGTATATATATGATTTCTTTAATTGAATTAATATTGTTCATGATCTATTTGAAATCGACTACATATAGAGTTTAAATGTATATTTAATTCAGTTAACTTGACTTAATTGGAGTTGAATTTGAATAGTTTAAATTATGTTAAGTAGAAGACAAATTTGTGTTGAGTTAGGTTTTAAGTCTATCTGTTAGGGTTAAGGTTAGCGTTAGGGTTGAGTTAAACTTTAACTTCTAACGCCAAAGTGCTTACGTGGGTGCTCCTCCTTAACCCTGACGACCACTTGAAGGTCGAGCAAACGAAAAGAAACCACTAGTGGATCAGCTGTGTGGTTGTCCTCGATCCACTCTACTTCAATCACCCCTGACTAGGCTAAACTCGAAGAATTTGAGATTTTATTTATTTTGAATAATTTGTCTTTGTCATTAAAGAAACCGGATCTTACCAATCTTACCAAATGAACATGTAAACCGGATCTTACCAATCTTATGTATGAGGCCTAATGAGAATAAGAAACTACAGCGAGAACACACTTATATAAATATTATGGCTTATAAGCCATAATCTAGAGAATTTTTTTTCTTTGTTTTTTGCTTAATGCGGTGTGTTTGTCTCATCTTAGTCATTCCTTTGTTAATTTGTTGCATTGGTCAAATTCCGCAGTAACAAATTTATTTTTAATGATATAGCAACTTGCAATCTTACAAATAAAAACTATATTCACTACAACACAAATGGTATTTAGTAACAAAATTATAGCAATGAAAAAAAAATTTATTTATAAATACATAATTTAGCTATGAAATTTTCTTTCATCTCTAAATGATAACAAAAAAAAATATAAAAAAATATAAATTCTCTACATCAAAATTTATTTTAGCAATGAATAATTATATTATAGCTAATTGATATAATATTTATAACAAATAATTATATTTAACTACAAAAATAGTTATAGCAAACAAACATTTACCTTTTAACTACAAAAATGATTGTTATAGCCATAAAGGCAGGAGCAATTGGCGCCCAAATTTTGAGATTTGGCAATAAAACAAACAAAGGCCCCGCTTTTTTACAAATCTCTCTCGTATCGTAACAAGCAGTCTCTAATTTTCGACTTTCCAATCACAAAGCTAACATTCACAAAAATGGTGGTTCACTGTCTGATTGCATCCCCATCCACTATCTGATTGCACTCCCATCCATTGCATCCTCTCTAGTTTTTGACTCTGTTTTCTTTTTTCGCCGTGCAACACCGAACCACAACCCCATTTCGATCATCTTTGCAACAACCATAGTACCTATTTCAATCCCTGATTTTCAACTCTATTTTTTTTTTCGTCGTGCAACCCCATTTCAATCATCTTTGTAGCAACAACAATACCTGTTTCAATCCCCATCCAATCTGTTTACAAACCCCTCTTCGTTCGATCTTCCATTTTTGCACAGTAGAACACATTCACTCTCTCTGCCCTTCACTCACAATCTCACCGCACCTCTCTCCGCCCTAGTCTGCAGCAACCACAAACTCTATGACAGACGAACAATCTTGCACAATTGCAGGAAGAATCGCACAAACCCAGTTGATTGCATCGTCATTGACTTTTCCTTAAACATAGACTTTGTTTCTTCCGCTGTGCAACATCGTCGAACACCTCGCTCCGTCATACCAATTTCAATCACCATCAGCCGTTATCCGTCGTGCAACGCCGTGCAACACCTCTCTCTGCCCTAATCTGCAGCAACAACAAACCCCAAACCCCATCTCGGCCAACACCTCTCTCTGCCCTAATCTGCAACAACCCCAAACCCCAAACCCCATCTCAGCCAACACCTCTCTCTGCCCTAATCTGCAGCAACGACAAACATCTTGGCCAGATAGTCTTACGCACTTGCAGGAAGACATCCTTCAATGACAAAACCCCATCAACAAAAAATGTCATCACAGGTAGAAATCCCTCAACCATTGTATATAGTTGAAGCCCTACCATGAAGTTTGAAAAGTTTGAAACCTACTGTTCTTGCAGGCTTGAAACCCAGCAACTGAGGCTCCACCAAAATGACTTTGCATGTTCTATACACTGCAATAGCAAACCCAGCAGTTGAGGTTCCACTGCAACAACTTTGCATGTTCTTTACACTGCAATAGTAAACCTTTGCAGAAGAAAACCTCCCTCTTTCATAAGTAATTTTGCATCTCATTATTGTGAAGGTATATCATTTTCTTATTGTTACACTACTTGTTTACACTATCACTTTTCTTGTTCAATTTATTTGATTTTTCTTTCATTTGAGCAAAAGATGTGGGTTAATCTTTCAAATAAGAGGTTGTCATTGTTCTTTTTCTTGTTTCATGCAAAAGATTTGCATTTTTTTTATTTTAAATCAATGATTGTTCGATTAAGTATTATTCTTACATTTCATTTTATGTGCAAGAAATGGTTAAAATATTTTTAAAGAATAAAATTTAATTTGATAGAAAAAAGTTAAAAATAAAATAATGCATTGTTTGAGTGATATGAGATAATTGAATTTTGAGGTTCTATGAATCCAAGTTAAACCAAGCCTTTAATTGTGCAAAGAAGTATTTTATAAAGATTTTTAGGTGTAGTTATTTAATTGAATAGTACATGAGGCAATTTGGGTTCATTCAACTGATTTAAAAATGTTTTTACTTACTCTTAAGTGTTTTCATGCTTTGAATTACATTAGATTATTTGTAATATATAATACATGTTTCTTAAAGTTTTTGATGATGTATGTTAATATGGAATTATTATTTGTAATATACCATGCATGTTTGTAAAAGGATAGTGCCATCAACCTTTTAAATGTGCATATGTTATTTATGAATGTAATCATCAATTTTAAGTACTTACGTTTTTTTTTTTTATTGTGGTTAGATTTTACAATATGGACAAGAGTTGGATGAAAGTTTCAAATAAACTTAGTAAAACATATATAGATGGGGTGAAGTCATTTATTGAATTTGCAAAAGCGAATATAGATCAAGCTATGATCTTATGCCCCTGTCGAGATTGTTTGAACACCGAAGAAAAACATATAGATGACGTGGAAAGACATCTATACTTGCATGGCATATCACAGTCTTACACAAGATGGATAAATCATGGAGAGGAAATGCATGTTGGAGATAATTATGAAGAAAATGATCACATGATAGATGATTTGACAAATGATGAGGGTTATCAAATTGATGATGTCTTTGAAATGTTGGAGGATGCTGAAGGTGATATTTTTGGAGAAAGGGGAGCAAAAGAAGGGGTGAAGATGATGATATGATGTCAGGGGAGGCTTCAAATTTTTACACATTGTTAAAAGAGGCACAACGTGAGTTATATCCAGGATGTGAAAAATATTCTATGTTATCTTTCATTGTAAAAATATTTCACTTGAAGGTGCTTAATCACTAGAGTGATAAATCAGTCAGCATGTTGTTGTCATTATTACATGATGTACTCCCTGGAGGTTCATGTATCCCTACTTCGTATTACAAGGCAAAACAAATATTGCGCGGATTAGGATTAGGCTATAAGTCAATCCATGCATGCAAATATGATTGTGCATTATTCTGGGGGGATAATGAGAAATATAACAATTGTCCAATATGTGGTGAGTCTAGATGGAAAATTAATGATTCTAAAAGGAAAAAGATTTCGCATAAGATCCTTCATTATTTTCCCTTAACACCTAGATTGCAGAGGCTATTCATCTCACGTCATACAGCTGAAGACATGCGGTGGCATAAGGAAAAAAGAGTAAACAATGATGACGTATTAAGACATCCTGCAGATTTAGTTGCATGGAAAGACTTTGATAATAATTACTCATGGTTTGCTAATGAGCCACGAAATGTTAGATTGGGATTGGCCACTGATGGCTTTAACCCATTTGGCAACATGAATAATTCATATAGCATGTGGCTAGTTATACTTATTCCATATAATCTACCTCCATGGAAATGTATGAAAGAACCATTTTTTATGTTGTCATTGCTTATACCTGGTCCTCATGCACCAGGTAAGGACATTGATGTTTATATGCAACCACTAATTCATGAGTTGAAAGAGCTTTGGGAGCATGGTGCTCGTACTTTTGATGCTTCAGTTGATCGTATGTTCACCATGCATGCATCTGTGCTTTGGACTATAAATGACTTTCCAGCTTATGCAAACTTATCTGGATGGAGCACAAAAGGATATATGGCATGCCCAATTTGTAAAGAGGACACGTCTTCACGTCAATTGCGGAGTAAAATATGTTATATTGGCCACTGAAGATTTTTACATCTGGCTTACCCCTGGCGAAAGAGTAATGCATTTGATGGTAAACAAGAGCATAGATTGGAACCAAATGAGTATTCTAGCTATGAAATTATGCAACAAGTCAATTCTCTCCAATGCAAGCATGGAAAACATCCTAATAAAAAAAAGAAACGTAGTCGTGATGAATTGAATTGGACTCATAAAAGTGTTTTTTTCAATTTACCTTATTGGCATAAGTTGAAGTTGCAGCACAACCTTGATGTTATGCATATAGAAAAGAACATTTGTGACAATGTTATTGGAACATTATTGGACATTGAGGGGAAAAGCAAGGATACAAATAAAGCTCGTTTAGATATGACAGACATGAACATCCGAAAAGAGCTTCATATAAAGTTTGTTAATGGTCGTTATATAAAGCCTCCTGCAATATATACACTTGTTTTGAAGGAGAGGCAATATTTTTGTGAATTTTTAAAGAACATAAAATTTTTAGATGGTTATGCATCAAATATCAATAGATGTGTTAACATCAAGGATGGTAAGCTGACAGGTTTGAAAAGCCATAATTGTCATGTATTGTTACACCGATTACTACCTATTGGCATACGTGGTTTCTTAAGATAAGATATTGTTGCTACATTGGTTGAGTTGTCAAACTTATTTCAAATCCTTTGTGCTTGAACATTATATTTGAAAGAGTTGGATAAATTAAAAGAGAGCATTGTATTGGTGTTATGTCAACTTGAACAGATTTTTCTACCAGCTTTTTTTGATGTAATGGTTCATTTAGCTGTGCTTGCCTAAAGAAGCAAAACTAGCTGGTCCTGTATCATATAGATGGATGTACCCAATTGAACGTTTTTTTACGAACATTGAAAAGATATGTGAAAAATAAAGCCAGGCCTGAAGGATCTATTGCAGAAACTTAGATTGTGAATAAATGTTTGACATTTTGTTCCATGTATTTTTGAGGAGTTGAAACAAAATTTAGTCGATGAGAAAGAAATTATGACTACGATCCTTCATTAAGGAGTGACGGGCTATCAATCTTCTCACAACGAGTTCGACCTTTCAATTTGATTTAGTACAATCTCTTGAGTCAGAAGGAGCTTGACCAAGCTCATTGGTATGTTCTACACAATTGCGAAGATATTCAAGGACACATCAAGTAAGTTTTACATGTTTACATCACTATATATTTTTATAGCTTATAGATAATATGTTTGTGATATTTAATTTTTGTGTATGTTTTAAATAGCGAACATATAGAAGAGCTATTGAAGGAGAGTTCTATACACATAAATGAGAGACAACAGCAATTATTCCCATCTTGGTTTAAAACAAGGGTTAGAAAGTTTTTTACTCACTTCACAATAGTATAATTTCTTAAATTGTATTACTTAATTTATGTAATAAACTCTTTATTTGTCTGTTTATTTTATTATAGGTCCAATCTATGCGTAGCGAAAATGATGAAGGTGCAAACGATAATATATATTCTTTGGGTTGTGGTCCAGATATTCGATCGAAAAAGTATTCATCTTGTATTGTAAATGGCCTTCGATTTCATATTGTGGACCATGATAGTCGTCATAAGACTCAAAATAGTGGAGTAGCTGTAGAAAGAGATCATAATGGGGTGTTAATGACTTTTTATGGTGTGTTGGAAAAAATTATTGAATTAAATTATCTCTTTAACAATAATATTATCTTGTTCAAATGCAAATGGTACAACACCGATCCAAGGAAGTCTTTAATAAGAGAAGACTTTGGATTTACATGCATCAATGCTAGCACCACTTGGTATGAAAGAGATCCCTTCATATTTGCTGATCAAGCGCAACAAGTTTTCTACATTGATGATATAAAGTTTGGCAGAATGTGGAAGGTTGTGCAGAAAGTCAATATTAGACATGTCTGGGATATGCCGCAAAATGTGATACAAGAATTGCATTCTGAAAGTAAAGATATTGATTGCAATGACAATAGTGACATATTTTTGTAATCTGAAAGTAGAACCATTGAACAACATCTTATGGATAGTGCACCCAGAGATCTTCATAGGGATGATGTTGAGCCTAAGGATGTAGAAGATGGAGAATTACTCCTTCACAATCAAGATAATGATTTCATACATAATGTTGATAATGATGATCTGATAAATGATTATGAACATAGTGAAAATTCATGACTCCAATGATGATAATGATACTGAAACATAAGTGAGTCTTTTTGGATCACTTACTACTTTATGTTGTGTTAATCCTTTGTATATGTAAAATGAAGATATTTATTATGTTTTGTTTTTTTATATGAATATAATGCACAATGTTCATTAATTACTAAATGTTTGTTTGATATTATTTGTAGTTCACATTCAATATGGCATGGGAATCGATCCATTAGACGTACAATTGCTACAATTAATGGAAAATCTATAAATGCACGTCTTACAAGTATGTAATAATATATTTTTTTAAAAGTAGAATTAATTTGATGAGATACTACATATTAAATGAAAATGTGTTTTTACTAATAATTGATCATGATTTTAGGTACTCGAATGAATGTGCGGAGAAGAACAAAGGGCCTTAGATTGAATAGGATGGTGCGACTAATTGGTCGAATGGCAATTAATATTCATCCAGATATTAGTAGGCCTATTTGTGAAAACTCTCCAGCATTTGCAAATGAATGTGGAATAATAGTAAGGACTTTTGCTCCTAAGCGAGTAAAGAAGTGGGGAGATATTTCTCAAGATGATAAACAACTTCTTTATCAACGCTTATCAGTAAGTTGCATTGATACATGTTTGTTCACGTTTTGATACATGTTTGTTCACGTTTTACCAATGTTATCCTCCTCTCTTCACACAAATTGTATTTATTTTATAGGAAAAATTTGAATTGGACATTTCAATTCCACATGTTCGAAGATGTTGTAATGAAATGATGGGGCAAAGATATAGAGACTTTCGCAGCAAGTGCATTACTCATTTCAAAAAGTTTGCCTCACTAGATGTTGTACAAAACAACCCATATGGAAGGCTATCTAAGGATGATTGGGTTTGGTTGTGTGAATTATTCAACAGTGATGATTACAAGGTACAATCTTTTATTTCTCCGAATTTAAGTGATGATTGTTATGTCTAATTCTTACATATTTGTAATGAAGAAAAAAGTGTCGAATGAATTCAATGAACCATAGCAAAGTGCGATACTATCATAGAGGTGGATCAAGATCATTTTTAAGCCATCGGGAGGGAAAGGTAAGTAAATTAGAAGTGTTTGTGTTATATTTTATTATATTTATGAAATTAATTCTATGTGTTCAACAAAGAAATATTGAAACTGGAGAAGAGTTTTCTCGAATTGATTTGCTTTACAATACATATTATAAAAGCATTGTCAGTTGGATTTTTGAGGATGCTGAGACGAATTATATATGAGATTTTAATTCTTTGGTTGATATTATTCAAATATTTATATCACTTTTTAATTTATGTGTTAATACATTAAAATAATAAATATTAATGTCAGACAAGAATGCGAGAAATGCAATTGCAAGCACAAACTCAATCTCAAAATGGTGAAACATTTATGACTGATGATAAAATTTGTGATGAGGTGATTATTTTGTTTGCTTATTGCATATAATATATTTATTATTTATTTATTCTTTTATTACTACTAACAAAAATTACAAATTCAATATTATGAAAAGGTTTTAGGGCGAAGGTCTGAGTACATTAAAGGCTTGGGGTTTGGACCAAAACGCAAGACATATAGGTTAAGAGATGCCACATCAAGTAAAAAAGAAACCACATACTTGAATGAGAAGATTGAACAACAACCAAAAAAATTAGATGAGCAACAAGGTATTATTGACTCGTTAACTGAACGACAAAAAGCTTTTGAAGATATGATAAGTCGTCTTAAGACAAATAGCTACTCTAGTGTGTCTTCCTTTCATGCAGGATTTTCATCAACACAGGGGCTAGACTCTCAGTCCACTCAGCCACCTAATTCTCAATAGTTGTCGATTGACTTTTTGAGTTTTGTTTTTTTGGCGCATTTCAATATTATAAGGAAATGCATTACTTTAAGTTGATTTTAGTTGTCTTTTTGGTATCTTGGTCAACCATAAGCTTTCTATGTTGCTAAGTGCTGATGGAGTATTTTGTTGCATTTGATACATCAATGATGCTCTTTAAGGTAATATTATACATAATAATTCTTCAATTTTTGACATCATTAATTAAGTAATCTTTAAATGAATACTAATTTTTGTTTCAACTTTTGTTACATGATGTTGCTTACTTTATGTGCACACTTCTAAATAGATAAAGAGATGCAAAAATGCATTCTTTAGATGATGAATGAATAATATGCAATATAAATAAACCCTAGACATAAAGCAAATAATGCAACAATTTATAAGTATAACTAGGAAAAATAATGTAGTATATTCAACAAGTAATAAACTTGGGGAGGCCCAAGGTCAAACCACAAGGATTGGAATAAATTTCTAAAACTAAGGTTTGCTACATATAATAAAATAAGAAAAATGAGAATGAGATGAGATAATGATAATATTTTGATAATGTAGGAATAACAAT
>JAJIYU010011125.1:0-15509 GCA_030144865.1 Tinospora cordifolia
TTTATAATCACCAATGACAATTTTGATGACACTTAAAGATTCAATATATCTACAATCACCATCCATCAAATAGTCAATAAAATTACATAGCATTGCAAATTATTTTTTCCCTTTTACAATGCATCTTGAATAACTTAAATCCAAATTAAAACAAAAATATTGTGGTCATTTGAAGTTCACTCATTAATTAATTAATTACCGAGTTGCTCAGTCAAGGATGGCTAAACACAATCAAATGGCCAACCGGCAATTTGATTGACTAATGACATGTTGATTAATTGAGGACCAAAATGCTAATTTCGAAAGCTACGAGACTTCTTCACTAAATCCTCATACACACAAAACTTCTCTAAAAATCACTTAGACAATAAAATCAATTATATTAATGATTGCCGTAAATTGCTCTTCCCAATCGACAATAAAAAGCTCAAGAACAGAAAAGAATAAATGTAGTTATCATAGGTTGTTGGCACAAAAGCTATTTAACTTTTTGCACGGTACAGAGATTATGCAAAAACTGGTACCCTACTGCCATAAACTATCTTACAGAAGCATCAAACTCTCCAGATTTCTATAATTTTCTAAAAAGATCCAGTATGTCATCTGCCCCTTTCTCAAAGAATCAAGTTCACATGTTATAAGCCTCTATAACATACCATATATTCTGAGAGTAACCTCTTCTAAATTAGATACTGAAGGTCTTTAAGGTTTGCATCGTCAGCCGGAAATTAATTCGTCAATTATTTTTGCCATTACATCCATAATTTTTTTAATATCATTTGTTACCAGCAGAACTATAGAAGACATTTAGTAATGAATATATACAACAAGTGCACTTCTTATTCCATAAAGTTCTTTCACTATAAGACGCATCAGCATCACTTTTTCCTTTGTTGTTTACATAAATGTATAATTATGTTCTAAAGTCAATAAAATTAATAAGCTAAGATAACATCATATGAGAAATTCCCCTATACATTTACATTAAAAAAGTATCACAAATAATGTAGTTCTGTAGGTACCATGACACAGCAAATGGCCAAGAAAGTAGCTTTGATCTGAGAAATTACCCCTGCTCCAACTCAGTATGATCCAGGCACATGTATACTTGCGAAACATAAGCAAAAAAACAAAAGCATTTGCATTTGCTGCATTAATAGAAAGTGCATCTGATTAAATTGTACTCTTTCAAGGATATTAAAATAGGTTTTGTTTCACTCGTAAAGAATTAGTAAGCAATTTATACCATTGGGATGAAAGACCTAAATAGCTGATCGTATGAAGCCAGTTGGCCAAATAACACAAATCTTTATCAACATGTAACATAGAAAGTTGAGGCACCTATCACACAAGTTCTCTCTAACTGTGTAGGGTCCAAGGCTCAATGAAAGGCATAGCCTTAGAATAATGTAGTAAAGAGGTTGTTCCAACATCAAACCTATATCGCCTTTGAGGTTATAAAAATGCAACCTTATCATTTTGGCAAGGCACAACTTTGAAACATGATCTACAAGACTACAAGCAGTTGACTATTAAAGAATAATGACGACTGTTTAACATATACAAGAGGTTGCTTACAGAAAACTAAATTCCTATGTTACCCATGTGACCAACCAACTTATTGGTCTAAAGATCAATCATTTACATCAAAAATATTTACATGAGTACAGCACCAGCAGGATAATATGATCAAAGCTAGCATGAATCATCAAGGTAACCCATAAATTTTTCATAAACCAGTTATGCAAGACCTACCATTGTACCACAATTGAGCAGATCAATTTGATGCTTTAGAAGCATGAAGCATTTCCACTATAAGAGTCTTCACATCCCTTCACAAACAGAAACGAGAAAATTTATGCAAAACTAATGGTTAAAAAAAAATTATATAACTTATTGTTCCATCAGTGAAAGTAGCTTACTTTCTTTCCTCCGCTCGTCTAGGAAAAGGTATTCTAAGCTTCCATGTATTACCTTGATAACCAGCCTAAAAGAAACAAAGCATGTCAAAATGTGTCAAGTCACAACAAAATACTAGAGAAGTTATGCAGAAGAAGGGATAGAAGAAATGAAAAAGAATTGTGAAACACCATTGGAACAAAAGAGGGAGGAAAGATGAAACATTGCGAGGCTTAAGAGGTAAAGTAAAATACTAAACATAGAACCTATCCACATTCAAAGGCCAAATGCTATCTAACATGTACTCCACATAACCTTTTCCTGACTATCACTACTATGTATACGAAAGAATAATTTTTACATGCATGGAAATAGACATGAATAAGTCATGTAAGACTTCTCTGTTTCATATAAAATTTTACAAGAGGTATTAAATTTCTACTTAGTTTTTAAAGAAGTTCTTAAAATAATAAAGAAGTAAAAATTAGATATACCATCAAGTTTCATTGCAAAGGATTCATCCACTTGGTTACAAGCTGCTTTCCCAATAAGGAAACTAAGTGAAAATTAATCAAGGACGACAGATATTCAAACCAACAAGAATAATTGCACTTGGAAAAAACACATAATATTAAATAACAGTATTTTCTGAAAGCAAAGCGAATGTGGATACCTTAACTGTTTTCTAATTTCTATACAAAATGGAAATATTAGAACTAAATATAATTAAGACACCAAATGACATGAGCATAACAAACTCAGAATCACCTTCACATTGAAACCAAGGCTATCCAAGTCCAGCATGTAAGCAAACTCCACCTTGACAGTTCATGTAAAAGACAAGGCATAGAAGAGAGACAAAAACTTATGTCAGAG
Source organism: Tinospora cordifolia (assembly GCA_030144865.1). Lineage (NCBI taxonomy): Eukaryota > Viridiplantae > Streptophyta > Magnoliopsida > Ranunculales > Menispermaceae > Tinospora > Tinospora cordifolia. The sequence goes on from JAJIYU010011125.1 coordinate 2,776, forward strand.
AAAAGGATGTGCAATTTTAGTATTTTTGTTTATCAAACAATTGTTTATGCATATCGTGAGAAATTTGATCGTATAACTATCACACATCTCATATATTTAAAAAAATATGATCAAGCTAAGGACCAGAACAATATGTTTCACAATGCAATACTGACATTTTGGACTTACTTTCTGGTTTGAAGTTGTAGCAATTATATCCCATACGAAAAATGACAAATCAAGCCTATCTGCCTAGTTATGCTTACAGAATAGAAGATTACCGGAACTTTTGTTATGTGCTGCACAATTGCCTTTGTATCTTCCCCATGATCCTTATTCATGTGAGACTGGAAACGCAAAAGATTAGATAAATCTACATCAGAACAGAGAATACAGCAATAGTCAAACTGCAAGACAAAGAATAAAAGTAAGGCGACTGAATTAGTTCAAATACCGCAACAGGAACTGAAAACTGAGATATAGGATCAACTTTTGCTGCTTTATAGTCCTCTTTCTCAAATTCTTCAAGAAACACAGAGGCAAGAGTACACAGAAGAACCATGAAATGGGATGAAAATAGAAAGAGTTAACATTCAATAAAATATTAACAATCAGCAGGTGTAAAACTAGTGAGAGGTTAACAACTTGCTAGGAAAAACTCCAAAATGGAAAATATACCTCCTGATCCGAGTAAAGTAGTTGCCACTCCAGAGACATACCACACAACCTTTGGTTCGATTCGCATGAATTGGAAATCACCAAAGTCAACCTTCAATGGAAGAGCTTTGGTTCAATCCATCTCAGTCACAAAGCGTACCATAACGTGTGATAGCAAAGAAAGATAATAAAGGAAAGAAGTGACTCACCCAAAATGCATTAGGATGCTTCCTCAAGTATGCAGTACGTACATACTCTCTATCCTTTTCAGGAACCTAGAGTATCAATTTCGTGAAGTTGATTTGCAATACATTAACCATAGTCTTATTTGTTAAACAATGACTTAAAAAGAAACATATTAGAAGGAGATTAACTGATCGAACTTCATTGGTTATACAAGTAAATGACCAAGCTGAACATACCAAAACAGCATCACCATGTAAAGTGATAACTAGATCAGTCCTATCCTCGGGATCCTTTGCTACAAGCAACGAACACTTTGGATTAGCTAAAAGGTCCTGCACACATAACCAGGTCTTCAATTAACTAGAAAGCCATAAGCAAATCACAAGAAAAACAGACAGTACTGCATATGTGTATTTAAAAACATACACACATTTGATAGGATAATTGAATTTGTAACATCTATACAAACCATGTTAGATGTAGATGCAATCTGAAGGACCACCTAACCATCTAAGCTAACAGTCCTAGTTCAAATCTCACATGCTAGAGCAACAAAGCATCATTCATTTCTTGACATATTTTCCATAATATCGTCTACTCGGAGACATTTGATAAAATTGGGACATATTTGGCATTATATCTTTAAAGTAAAAAAATAGAAATAAAAAAGAATGAGACTAATACATCGTTTCATTCAACTTTTAAAAGTGGATAAGCTAGTAAAACCCATCAACTTGTTTGCTCACCCTTGCCATTCTTCAGCTTGTGCTTGTCACATCGCACATGTACATGTTACATAGGTTGAAGGCTTATATGTATAATAAATTATTTTCTCTTTTTTGTTTAGGTCTTGTTTCGCTTCAAATTTCAATATTATTTTTAAAACTAAGTTTTCAAAAACTTTGTTTGAGAGTTTACTTGTAGAAAACAAGGAAGACAACCTTTTGTTGTATTCTTGTTTCCTTCATAAAAGTGAAGTTAGAAATTAGAAACAGTTTTGAAATTTAGGAGACTGCTCTGCAAAATGCGTTTTTTGACTAATATTGAATTTACATAAAAAAAATAAAAAATTCAAATCTAATGGCAAACAAGCCCTACTTTTTTTTTTTTTTTTTTTCTCTTTACAATTTCACCCTAGTACTCCAAGTCAAAAGTAGTCTACCAAAACTTAAAACACTGTATACATACCTTTGAATGAATTGCCAAGCTACTGACAGCTAATATTGGAGACCCATCAGAATCAGAGGCAAAGTCGATCATTGATCCTGAGGGATAACCTTCATATTTCTGCATATAGAAAGGGAAGCAAAACTAAGTCATGAAAAATTCATCGTAAAAAAGAGGTTTTCTGATAACCATAAAATAAGATTTATTAAAAAATCATTAGCATTCTAAAGATACGAGTCAGTTTTAAATATGTCATTCAGCAGCCATTCACATTCATATCTATAATTTATGACACCACAGACCTTAATCAAAAAGAAAATATTCTGTAATTAGAGACAGAACCTTAGATCATGATCAAGTCAGAATATGCAATAATGGCCCCAACAGTTGACATGGAACAGATGGAAAGTTTTTGTGACTAAGCATATAAAAAAAGGTACAATAATTAAGAATAACAACCCAAAATTTACTTGGAATGAACATGGTATGAAATGGGTACTCCAAGAATATCTCAAAAGCAAGATATATAAATATATGGGTTATGCAAAGATATGGAATAAAAAGTTCTATGGCATTTATGAGACTGCTTGGTAATTCTCGATGCACTATCAATAAGAAATGCCTAATTAGATATGATGCCTCCAGGTCCTTTTTGTGCTTGTCAAAAGTAGTCATACTAACTTTAAAACTTTTAGTTATTTCCTTCATCTGATGTCCTTTGTCCAGACTTATTTTTTTATTTTAACAGTGCAAGCATGGTTGATTGTGCTTCATTGTAGTGCTCTTGAAAGAGATGGCAATTTATACAGTTCTGAGTTGATGCCAGCCATTGATGACCAATAGATTTTGCTAGAGCTAATCATCATCGTTGAATTAAGAACAACCTTAAGTAATTGACTTTACCGTAGACATTAGTTATTCTCTAACAAATCAACTAAACTTGATAAGTAATTCAAGAATTTTAAAATGCCAAAAGCACACAATCAAAACCTGAGAAAAAGTAGACAGCATGCCGCGAACACTACGATCAAGAACGGTTCTAATTTCCTCAACAGGCGGAAGCCTAGCAGCTTTTTCCTGGAATTCAAAACCCAATCCTCGAAATTTAACCACTTACGTTCTCCAACTATTAAAATGAAACCAACAAATAAATGTACCTGATGAGCTTGGATCAGTTGATGAAGGTCCAAATCACCTTTTCCACCTCCAGGTGAAACAGCCTGAAATCATAAACAATGTTTTCCTTTATGTCCTTCGATCATAACTTATATTACTCAACAATTAACCGAAACGTTCTCAACAAGAGCATCAAATCGGATTGATTCCACTAATATTAAATAAGGAAAAATAGTGAAGATATCGAAATCGAATTTAAAATCGAAACGAAGAATAGAGAAAAGGTGGTTTTGTGGTAATTGGTACCTGAGTGGACTGAGGTTGTGGTGAAGAAGCCATGACAAGAGAACGAAAAGAGTGAGAGAAACGTTTAGAATGGCTTGAAAGACAGAAACGAGAAGAAAAAGAAGAAGATGGAAGAACTGAAACGCCGTCGATTCTAGTAGAAATGGAGGTGTAGCAGCTGAGAGAGGAAGAAGTCCTCGCCAGGGCCTTCATTTCCACGCCCTTTATTTTATTTATTTTATTTTTTCCTTTTTCTCCCGTTTCGTTAACGATGCTGCAGCGGATTGACAAGTTTCTAGCTTTAGGTGAGCGCAGAGACAGTGACACGATTCTCGATGACCATCTGGTGCTTACGATCTTTTGGTGGATTATTTTTCTTTTCTTTCTCTTTTCTTTTTTTTTTTTTGGCAAATATTAAATTTAATATTTAATATTAAATTTTTGGCAAATATTAAATATTGAGAGCTAAGAATATTTCTCCCTTAGAAAAGTTTCGAACGAATTTTCTCATGAGTGTTTGTCTATCCCCAAACTATACTCCACAAAAGGTGAATTAAAGTCTACAGTAATTTTTATTTTAATTCTTACTAATTTTTGTTGGTTTTATCAGTAAGTTTTTTATGTCTCCGTCGATTTAAATAAAAAATAATAATAATAAAAAAATAAAAAAATAGAAAACAATAAAGAAAGCAAGAAAAATTACAAATTAAAATGCAGTGGAAATTGGGTAAGAAAATCTGGTTGTCATCATCAGATTCAGATCCACCCCGCAAGTAGAAGAAGAGGGAGAAACGATCGAGAGCAACGATGGTTTTCAACAGTAATCTGGTGGTAACAGTGGCGAATCTATCAGCAAATCTGTGGCAATACGTAGCGTGCAATCCAGAGAGACTTAGCAACCAAGAAGTGATCGACCTTGTTTGCTGCTTTCCGTTGCAGCAATTGCAGCGTCTCGCGATTTGCTTGTGGACTTTCTTTTGCTTTCCACATCCGGACTCGTATTTCACTTACTCTTCTGATACTTCTGACGATGATTCGTCGTCTGCTGGTTCAGGATACCACCTCTACGATTCTCATTCCGATTGATTCTCACTTGCTGTACAGTATCTATCTACCTGTCTATCTATCTATCTATCTATCTATATATCTATATATCTATCTATCTATCTATCTATCTATCTATCTGATTCTCCCCTTTTCATCTTTTTATTTTTATATTGCTTTTTCTTTTGGTTGATGTCTTCATCTTGTAGTGTGAATTTGTAGAACTTGTTTATGTAGATGATCTTGTAATATCAAGAAATTGTTTTCTGTTTGCTTTAATTTATTTTTAGGTTTCTTCTTTTCGCTTTCTTTCTATCGCATCAAAATTTGTTTTCTTTGATTCTTTTTGTTGGTGTTTGTCTTGTGAAATTGATCAATTTGGTGGGATTTAGATTAGTTGTAGTTAAATTATTAGTAAATTTCCGTTAGGTTGAAAAATTGGGGAAAAAAAAATAGTGCAATTAGGACACTTGTGATCTTGGAGTCTGACTGGGAAATGCAATAGCCAACTTGTGCTATTTTAATTCAATGGTCCCTACGGAATAAGAAATCAATACTTGGTAGTTCTTCAAGCAATGCTGGATTCTGTGTTTGTACCAATTCTTTCATTCAGTTGCTTATACTGTAGCCGTGGGAGGATCATACTGATTGGCGTATATCAATGAAAATAAATTACGCATATTAGGATATAATATCATTGTGTAAGCTTGCCTGTTCGAGGGGAATTATTCTGTATACTGTTTTTTTGAAAAATGGTAGTTATTGAATTGAAAACAGATAAACTATATCAATTTAGAATAACTATAGCTTTTAGATCCTCTTTAAAGATATAGAGGTTTTTTTGTTCCTACTTCGCTGTGACTTTCTTGTGTTTGTGTTTTTAACTGCTTCAACAAATTTGGACTATGTGTTTGCTCATGTTTTTTAAATCTTTGTTATGGTCTAAATTCTTCATTCAAATGAGGCATTGCATATATGTGCTTGGTACTTATAATTCATGTATATATATACTTTAACCCCAACTCTCTCCCTCCTTCCGAATAATAGTTATCAGTACAAGGGAAGATAATTTTTAATGGAAGACATAATTCTCCCATTTTGAAGCCATCACTATTCTGCTTTAGAATGTGTTTCTTTTAATATAAATTTTATATTGACATTGTCTCTCTTGCTTTCAAGGAATGCAGATTTAGTTGCTGTCATTTATATTCTTTTCAATTAGTTTATATTAAAAAATTTTCTGGGGGTCATTTGGAGCTTTACCCCATAATTTTTGCTGGCATAAAATTTTTAATGTTTGCTGAATAGCAACATAGATGGTTGTATAATTTGCTCAACATCGTTCATTGACCACTGTTATTAGTTATAGAAATTATACTGTCTGATCATATACTTTGCATTGAATCTGCAGAAATCACTTCATAATGCATGGATGTACATCTGAAAAAAATTATTAGTATATCTTGCAGGCTCAAGTATGATGCAACAGTTCAATTGAAGTAGGTTATAACACCACAGTAACAAGATCCAATATATCATAATTGAGAGCTGATTGTCAATCTCTGCATGTGGAAATGATACCTTCAACTTTATTGGGAAATTGAAAGATTTAATTGACTGTACAGTCACAGCTCAAAAAGTAGGAATGTTGTCTAGTGGCCCAGAATGTAAATTGAAATATAAACATAAGCAAATAAATACTCTTTTAATTTAAGAGATTTAAAGTTGTTAACATCTATATCTCTTGGTATCCTTAAGTTAGGCTTCTACCTATTAACTATAGCTTTTTAGTCAAACATTTTCTAGCTAAATTTCTTTATCATTATCTGGTAGGTACTTATGATAGTAGAATTCTAATGTTTACTTTACTGGCATTTTTATTATTCTGTTTTGAATTTTTATAAATGAAGTGTTTGTGGTCGGGATTGGCATCACTATGGAAAAGAAACTTTGGTTATTGATTTTAGTTCTTCTTTTTCTTCTTTCCTTCAGTTTTCTTCCTTCTTGGTGCTACATTCATGTAGACTGGAAGTTGAAAGTGTGTTTTTATTTTAATACGTTAGCTAACTTACACTTGTTCCTTTTTACGGATTTAGAAAGGGCAAAATGGATATTCGAACGTAAGCTTGGAAATTCTTATCCAAATTCCTTTTCTTTGTTATCATTATGATGAAAACTTCATCCCAAATCTTTTGAGGAAATGTGGAAAACTTTGCCCTTTGTTATTGATTGACTCAATATGCATTTACTACGTAAGATTCTATTATGTTGAGTGCTGGATTTGTCCATATTGTTCGATGATATGCATTGAATCCTTGTAGCAGTTAGAAAGCTTCCAAATGGTCCTTTCAGTAAACTCTTGAATTTTTGTGCTTATAAAAGCCTTTGCATCCTTTCCTCCCTTTCTTCCTACCATTGAAATTCTCTATGCAATCTTAAAGTTCTTTTTACTTCAGATTTTGCTTTCAAGTTTGGTACACAAATCGATGAAGTATCTTAGTGTATAATGTACTATTTCTTATTAGCAGAATCTTGACAATTTAGTGGTGCAGTATATAAATTGAACTTCATTGACTTATAAATAACTATGATGTAAACACCTGTCCTTCTAGTATATGATCAAATAATAACCAAATTAAGGAACTATTATTTGTTTTCTTGTAATTGCTTGCAACTATGTGAACAAGCGTGCAGTACTTATAAGGTTGAGTCCACATAAATTGAATTTCGTTACTAATCATCACAAGGAAATGTTCAAAAATATGTATTTAGTTTCCTGCATAATTGGATTCCCAATTGAACATAGTTAATTAATAAAAATGCTCTAAAGACGTTGAGACCCATCTAAGTGATTAATTTTGTCTTATGTTATGTGTCTAACTCATTTAGATTTGAATAAGTATTCAGTATAATCCAAATATAAAGCATCTAAACTACCAATTAGTAGTAGTAGTACTAGATAATAATAATAATCTTGTTTATTTATTGTCATGAAAAGATCAAATACTTGAAAAATCTTAACATAGGGAATCAAATTAATGTACTAGGGTAATACTGTTACAAAATAATATATCCAATATCATGAGCTTGAATAATCAACCAACACAATATTAAGGACAGCTATAATCGTTAGGCTTCCATCATAGCCTCTATTTAACTCAATTTCATGGAAAACCTCAAATTTTGTTGTAATAATCAAACTAAGATATAATGAAAAATCCTCTTCAAGTAGACTTGAAAAATGAAAAGGACTCAACCTACAAAAGAATAATGAATATTTATTCATTATGAAAAAAAAAACCTAAGAAAACCTCCTATATAGAAAGATAAAGAAGAAAGTTAACTAATAATTTTCTCTTTAGTATTGAGAACAAATTGAGAAAGAGAATATGGCTGTAGTAGAATGAGAGATGGCACAAAGAGAGAAGATGAGGATGAGAGTGAATAGCTTTCTGTTGTTCTATTGATTTGCATATTTCTTTTCAGTGAGAGGAAATCTTCTTTAATTGGAAATAAAGCAAACCAGAAAGGAAGACTGATGCTTCCTGTTTCTAACATGTGGTAATTTCCTTGTTAGACAATGTGCTTGATTTCATCCTTAGGTGATATAACAGAATGCATTCTTTTACAGCTATTTCTTGTACTAGCAATGAGGCTACAAGCCTACAACAAGTGTAAATGACTTAATTTGGCAGGCTGTGAGTGTTCTTGACCTTTGATACCTCTGCTAGGCTTTAACTTGGGTTTCTTTCTGATGAACCTGACAATCATAGAGCTTTAAGTTCAATATGAATTATAATGCATGTTATGGAATAATATGTGCCAGAAAGAAAATATCCGGCATCTACTTATCTCGAACACTCTTTCCATTTATCTTTTCCAAGAAAACATTAGGTGGAATTGTTCCTTTAAGCCTTATTTGGACAAACTTTTGTGCTTTATTGAAAATAAAATTACTACTCTCTTACTCTTCATGCTTTGGTAGCAAATGCTTCTAAATAAACAATTCAAGTGCTATTTTTTCGGTATGGATTTTGGATGTGAGTACGGTATATGTTTAGAAGCCGGTCTTGCTCATTCTTTAAATTATTGATGTAGATAGGTGGGAAAAAATTTCCAAAAATTTGGATGTAGGTACTTGGACGGGTTTATGTTCAATTGTGAATTAGTTATCTTTGTCTTTGCTTTCCCCCTTCCTCTCTTCAATTGTTTATTGTCATTTCTTTCCTCATGCAAGTGAATTTTACTTATTAGTCATTTCAAAATCTGAAGTGTTAAACATATAAACCATTTCTGTGTCAATAGTATCATGAATTGTTGACGTGAGTACGTTGGACTAAAGTAAAGATATAGGTAATATAGCCTGGAGAACTCTGTTCTTATGGTTGCAAAACTGATGTAAGTTTCACAAATTGCAACCGACTTATATAGTAGTGGTGACTATACAGGTGTGTGTATTGATGATTGGTGGTTGTAATACAATAAATTGATGATCAGGTTGGAATTGTGAACCATAAAATATTGTAGGTAGAGACAGTAAGTAAGGTTGATTATTATTTTAAAATTGATGGTGGTAGTAAGATGATAATATAGGGCAGTGGTGGGTTTTAGTGCGTTTGTTGAATGTGGTAACAAAGCTGAGGAATCAAAGAAGGACGGAAAGGTGTATAAGGTTGGTTACCAACTTAGTGATGATAACATGCTCCTGATGCTTTTGTGCTTGGGACAAGCAACAAAGTATTTTGCTTTCACTTTTTCAAATGAAAATATGCCTTTTTTCTTCCTTAAATTTCAATATTCATGCTACTATACATGCTTTCATGGCTATGTTTGGGAAAGCATTTAAAGCTTATTTATTTTTTTTTATTATTTTTTATTATTTTTCTTTTCAGCTTTAAGAAGCAAATAATGGCCAGAGTAAGCTAAGAAAACATAGTAGCATGCTTTTTGAAAATCAAACTAAAGGAACAAGAAAGATATCTTAGTAAACAAAGAAAAAAAAAAGTAGAAAGCAAAAGGAGAAGTGTTGCATTTTGTGAGTCAAGTAGCTAAAAGGTTTACTAATTAGTTAATTCCTTTCCTCTTTAATTTGCTAACACTCTCCTGCTAGCTTACTCTATTAGCTTCACATTCAATTAGTAGTATCAGCTCACCGCTATTTTTGCACCCATCACTGCTCCTCTCCCAATGCCCTATCCCCTTTGTGCCCTGCCACTTCTTATCCTTCAGTTAATTAAAGTAAACCTTTTTCCAACGACATAATTTATTGACACCTCTACCAATTGGCTATGACCATTACCTCTACCTTAACCAATGGACTCCACCTTTTCTCACATGATTAGGATTCTCTTTTTCCACTTGTGATTAATTTCATGTTTGGTCGATTAGATTGGTTATTTGTATTGGGCTTCACTATATGCAATAAACTAGTGTCAAAGCTTTAAATTGGATGCAAGTACCAATTTGGAGTTTGTCACTGTGAAAACTCATAGGTTTTGACATTGTGATTGTGTGTCATTATAGCTCAGCCCGATGTTGGTTGGGCATCCAAATTTTTTTGAGAAAGTTACCATCACCCTTCTAGATTTGTTAACTTCAAGGTTTAGGAATGAAGAGGCAGGAACAAAGACAATCTGTTTTATTGCTTGGATCAAAAGCTCCCTTTAGCTTTTCAAACCCTAAATGTGTGTACAATGTATTTACTATTATAATAAGAAGGAAAAATTTAAATTGATTGTAGTAGCTACAAAAAAAATGTAACTGTTGCTGAGGTGTCGTGAATTGTGTTGTGGGGGCATTGAATTTTTCATTCCCCCACCTCCCGATTTATGTCATCTCATCAACAGTTGCATTTTTTTGCAACTATTGTAGTCAATTTAACATTGTTTTAATGAGAATACTTGGGTAAACTTGTTTTTTGCCCCAAAACTGCCCAAAATATCCTTCTTCTAGCCCATGAGTTTAAATATAATTGAAAAACATACTTATTATCTTCTACCCAATTGCCACTCTTCAGATATTTGCCTTTTTAGTTAAATATATATATTTTCAGTTTTACCCTTTTAGTTATAATCTTGCCTTTTACTCATTATTCTTGAAAAAAGACAATGTTACCCTATTGCTTATACTTGACAAGAAATTTTCTTGTAAAATAATGATAATGATCATAACTAGACTAATTATAATGATGATGAAGACCACGATGATGGTGAAAATAATGATAATAATAATGACAAATTTTTTGTTTACACAAAATAGTTCATAAAATTTTTACTTTATTTGCAATATGTGTGCACATACAATAGTTTGTTCTTTTATATATGCATATATATGTATATTTTTCACATGTGATTCTTGTAAATATTCCATTAAGAAAACATGGGGTTATGGAGAGGTAGTTAAGATCTTATTGATGGTTTCATTTTTTAACTTAACTAATCTACTTCTTGATGGGGGAGGGTTGAGGTGATTTATAGGCGTGTCCTTGTCTAGGAACAATTTGTAACTTATGCTGTTAGCTTAGTGGGAGGTAATTAAGGTCCCATTGATAGTTTTAAATTTAAATTTGGTGGGAGTGGGATAGTTATTGTAGAAATTGACTACCTAGTCCACTTTTTAATTGGAAAGAGGGTTGATTTTATTTATAGGAGGGTCTCTCGTCTAGCAACAATTTTTGCCTATTAGTTTCCTCAAATCTTGTATGTAAAGAAATTGTTGTATAAATTATTAGATCTCCTTCTATTACTATGAGTATATGTGCTCAAAGTTGAAAGTGTATATCATGCATATGGTGTTATTAGGATCATCAACTCAACTTCATTGCTTGGGCAATATGGCTGGAGGCAATTTTAGTTTATTATAAAGATTAGATTATAGGACATGCTCAAGCTAATAGAATGGAATCTTAATCCATGCAACAATTTCTTTAAGTATAAGAGCTAACAAAAACTCATAGGTGAAAATTATTTTTTGATTGAGGACCCTTTTATGAGCAACCTAAACCCTCTCACTATAAACGACTAGTGTAGGTAGTTATTCTCTACAATAAGCGCTCAAATCCCCTTGAGTTATAACGAGCAAATGGGTGGCCTTAACTTTAACTTCTTATCCACAACCCTCATGTTCTCCTAATAAGCTATTCACATGCTTCACATGTTAAAAGTACGTGCATGTAGGCGATATTATGTCTTCATATACATATATTTGTGTGTTTACATGTGCGCATTTAAACTTAATAGTTGCTAATAATATTTAAGTTCAAGTTTCAACTTAATTATTTTTTTTTTTAATTTGTATTATTTTTATGTACAAGCCAAAAGCTTTAGCTTCAGGGCTTCCATCTTTCTTATCAGTTAAGAAGATTTTCTTTCATTTTTCCTCTAAGAGTTAGGGTAACAAAGGTGAAAGTTGTATTTGAAAGGGGTAACATTGGATTGTATTCATTTAAGCAAAATGATAAGTTTGTGAACAATGAGTAGTGGGTTGCTTGTGATTAAAATTTATGGTATGGGCCAAGGGAATTTTAGGTAGGTACGGGGTTGTCAACTACTAGAATATATTCGTTAGAATAGCATATATGTATTGGTGGCTAATAAAACAATGGAGGAGTATAGGATTAAAAGGAAGAAGGGCTTCGTTCTAAAGGTGGACTTTGCTAAGGCCTCTAACTTGGGGGAGTGGAACTACTTAGACGTTGTGATAAGAATGGTGTTTGGGCATAAATGGTGTATGTGGATTAGAGGATGTATATCCTTAGCAAATTACTCAGTCTAGATCAATGGAAAACTTGGGGAGAAGTTCAATGGTGAATGGGGTCTAAGGCAGGGGGACCCATTATTCCTTTTCCTATATACTCTAATGGTAGACATCATGCATGGGCTGATGACAAAGGCAACAAAAAGGAAGCTACTTGAGGGCTTTAAAGGGGGCTAAGAGACTGTTCAGATCATCCATCTTCAATATGTAGATGATTGCATATTCTTTATTGAAGAAGGAAAGAAATTGGGATAGCACAATGAAGGTAATCAAGGTGTTTTGCCTGCTGTTAGGTTGCAGGTAAACATGAATAAAAGTTTTTTGATTGGATTTATCGGTTCAGATCACGGAATGAAAGAAGTGGCTACACAAATGGGCGTGGTCAAAGGAGATTGGCCAATGAATTTTTGATTATTATGTCTTTTTTTTTTTTTTTTTGGGGGGGGGGGGGGGGGGGGGGGGTTTTTTTTTTTTTTGTAGTGGGGGAAAAAAACAAGCTGGTTGAAGAAGAGAAGACCCCCCAAAAAAAAACAATAAAAAAAAAA
>JAJIYU010011126.1:0-15514 GCA_030144865.1 Tinospora cordifolia
TGGGGTATTACACGACCTCGTTATCGCAGTCCAGGATTACGATTTTAGGTTGTTAAATTAATGTATTTTGTTAGTGTCTAATTAGGGTTCCTATGAGAAAAACTATAAATAGCATCTCATGTTAGGTCTTTGATTATTCAGTTGCTAGTTTTATTTCTATTAACAGTCGAATAGAGTAGAGAAAGCAGAACAAGGGAGAAGAATGCAAGAACAAGATCATAATTCTAGTATGATTTTTTATTTGTTCAATTGTTTGATGTGATTTGCCCACTATGTTTGGCTAAGTTCTTTTCATTTCTAGGATGTAATTTAGATTATAGGACCCTTTAATCTTTTTTTTTTTTGATTAATCTATTTTGAGGTGTTATTTTATATTTTGTGTTCTTAATGCTCTTTATTGATTGGCCACCTATAAACTAATTTGAGATTGTTGAACTAACTCGAGAGAGAGGTTTAACAATTGGATAATTAGAGTATAGACCTAGAAGAATCAACTGACTAAGAGGTTGTTGATTCGATGGGAGGTTGCACGTGATTATTATGTCTATTGCATTGGTTTGTTAATTGTACACCTCGAGAGAGGGTATTAGGGAAGAAACTAATAGGTATCAAGGCACCTCGAGGGAAGGTTTTGATGACTAGTGCTATAACCTACAAGAACAAGAATCAGATTAATTAAAATAGAGATCAATGATAAATACAAGATATTTTACTATTATAGAATCTTAATTCATATAGTTTTATAATTAGCAAGTGTTTATTTTCCTTTTGATTTTTATTTAATATAATAAAACCAAGCTTTGAAGCCTTAATAAAGTTAAGACTACACTTAAATTGCTATTTGAGATTATAAACCACAAATCGTTCTCTGAGGATGATATTTGATATCTTTCCATATATTTCTATTACGATCTTGTGCACTCTCAATACTCTACCGTGTTCCTTACCGCAGTATCCATGAGGATCCCAAACTTTGCACCTTTCATGCATTGGTTTCTCATTTTCCCCTGAGGGATTTCATCACGTCAAACTCTAGATTCAAAAACATGTATTGGAATGGATAGGAGGTTTTACACATAGTGGTTGTCACTTTCTTCCTTGGTTCACCTCCGATGGATGTCTAGAGTGTTTTTAGGGTTCTTTTATGTCCAGACAGTGTGTATAACTTTAGAAAACACAAAACAGTGATGGGAAACTTGTATGCTTCATGAAACGAATGTCTTACCTTGGTACTATTGTTCGGAGATTCGTTGTAGTTTGAACTCTCAACCACCTGTGTGTTTCTTCCTCTCTCAACGCTCACCAGACAGTTATTAGAGGGTGGACTAGAGCAAATCTGATTGAAGATCCATATTAGAGGAGGAAAACTTGGCAATCAATGACTAGAATTAGTTTCGGGAAGGAGGTATGTGACTGTGGTGAGAGACTATGCGATTAGGGTTTGTTGCAACGTAGAATGATGTGTTTAGGGTTTTCTGCATGAGATGTCTACACATATATAAATAATTTGACACTCAGACCTTCCATTTTTTGTACTTTCAATTGCAATACCACGATATCGCATCCCATTACCATAGTATTTGGGACAATTTCTAATCGCAGTATCGCAATATCTCTTATGGGCACTGCGGTAACATGTCTGTGTCTCAAACTTTGAGTTTTCTAATCATACTAGCGTGGTACCACATCTATGTCCCAAATTCTGTATTCTTTATCGCAATATTGTGGAAGTGGCAACCAATACTGTGGTATCCACATAAAACTTCCTTTTTTGTCCATTTCATGTCACAATACCGACGTAGCATAGTACCCAAATGACTACCGCGGTAGTCGTGTAGACCTTTTTTTTTTGAGAGAATTTCTAAACTCTTTGAGGTATTACAATCTACCCCCCTTAAAAGAATCTCGTCAGCTGCTCCCACTAAAGAGGTCCTACTTCTTCTGCATTTTGCTCTCTAACTCCCAAGTAGCCTCTTCCAAGTCATGGTGTCTCCCCAAAACCATGACTAAAGGAATGCCCTTAGTTCAGAGACTCTGTATTTTATGATCTAATATCCTGATCACTAGTTCTTTGTAAGTAGGATCATCCCGGATGTTGATTACCTCCCAATGTATGATGTGAGAGGGGTCCTACTCATACTTCTGCAACATTAATAAATAAAATATGTTATCGGTTGAGGACATTTTATTTGGCAATTTCAACTCATAGGCACACTCACCAACTAGCCTAAGTATTTCAAATGGACTAATGAATCTCGGTGATAGTTTTCCTTTGATTCCAAAATGCTTGATCCCTTTCTGAGGGTTGATCTTCAGGAATACTCTATTACTAGCCTAGAACTCTAGTGGTCTTCCTCTCTTGTCTGCATTGCTCTTCTACGTACTCTTAGCAATGGTTGACTTCCTTTGGATCTGTTTCACTTGTTCATTGATCTCTTGTACTGGGTCTAGCCTTGTGAGTACATGATCTTCAAAGTCTGCACAACAAGATGGAGATCCACAGGGCTTGCCATAGAGAGTCTCAAATGGAGCCATTCGAATACTTGCCTGATAGCCATTATTGTAGGCAAATTCTGCTAAATGCAAGTATTTTGCTCCAATTGCCCTTGAAGTCTAATACCCATGTTCTCAACATGTCTTCTAGTATCTGTATCACTTTTTTAGATTGCCCATCTGTTTGAGGATGGAAGGTAGTGTTCATGGTGAGTCCACTACCTAACTCTTTCTGTAGGCTCTGGAAGAACTGCGATGTGAATCCAGAATCTTTGTCTAACACTATGGTTTTGGGTATGCCATGTAGCCTCACTATTTCCTTGACATATAATTCTCCTAGTTTTCCAACTGTATCTATAGATTGGATGGGTAAGAAATGAGTTGCCTTTGTGAGATGATCCATGATCACCCACATCGTGTCTTCACCCTTTTGGTTCCTAGGTAACTCGCTGATAAAATCCATTGCAATATTATCCCAGTTCCACTCTGGAATTGGAAGTGGTTGCAACATTCCTGAGAATTTCTTGTGTTTAGCCTTCACTTGCTAATAGGTCAGACATTTAGAGACATACTTGGCTATGTCCCTTTTCATACGATTTCACCAATAGGTCTTCTTGAGGTTCTAGTACATCTTATCAGCTCCTGGATGCATTGTGTACTTAGTCTGATGAGGTTCATCCAGTATAGTTCTTCTCTCTGCCCATTCTCTGGTATGCAGACTTTGTCTCCAAATCTCAATACACCTTTGGTATCAATTCTGAAATCAGTGTGTTTGCCTTACTTGACACCTTCTGTCAAGTCCACAATCCACTTGTCGTGTTTCTATTCATCTCTAATTTTTTGTAAGAGATTTGGTTGGCAAACCATTGTACATAGGTATGCTTGCTTGCCATCTAAAGTTACACTCAAGTTGTAATCACTAATGAGCTGATACATTTGCCCTTTCTCCTCATTCCTCTTATCGAACTTTCTACTAAATGCATCGACTACAACGTTTGCCTTCCCTGGATGGTAGTGTAGCTAAAAATCATAGTTTTTTAAGAACTCCATTCACCTCTGCTTTCTTAGATTCAATTTCTTCTGGGTATAGATGTACTTTAGCTCTTATTATGAAAATAGGTTGAATTTCTCTCCATAGAGATAGTGCCTCAAAAAATTTCAGGTAAACATAATAGCAGCTAGTTCCAAATCATATGTGAGGTAGTTTTGTTCATGGATTTTTAGCTGTCAAGAGGCGTAAGTAATGAATTCCCCTCTTGCATCAATACAACACCCAATCTGTTCTGTGAGGCATCAGTATATAAAACGTATTCAACACCATGAGTAGGGGTAACCAAAATTGGAACTGAAGTCAACCTCTTCTTCAATACTTGGAAAGATTCCTCACACTTTTCATCCCAAATGAACTTCTCTTTTTTCCTAGTCAGCTTAGTCATAGGTCCAGCTAACTTGGAGAAGTCTTGGATAAACCTACGGTTATATCCTGCTAAACCCAAGAAGCTTCTAATTTCTATCATGGTTTTTGGTTGCTTCTAGTTAGTTAATGACTTTACTTTATCGAATCGACTGATATCCCTTTAGCTGAAACTACATGGCCAAGGAATTTGACCTTTTTCATCTAGAACTCACATTTGCTGAACTTAGCATATAACTCATTTCTTCTCAATATCCTCGAGATGATGTTCAGATGCTCTACATGTTCGACCTCTAATTTGGAGTAGATTAGGATATCTTCTACAGACACCACTACAAACTAATCTAGATATTGTTGGAAGACTCTATTCATCAAGTCCATGAATGCAGCCGCTACGTTGGTCAAACCAAACGATATCACTGTGAACTCAAAATGCCCATATCGAGTTCGAAAAGTTATCTTATGGATGTCTGCCTCCTTGATCCTCAACTAGTGAATAGGTCATCTATCCTAGATAAAAGACACTTGTTCTTTATGTTCACTTAGTTGATCTTCTTGTAGTCAACATATAACCTCATTGAGCTATCTTTCTTCTTCACAAATAGTATAGAAGCTCCCCATGGTGATTCACTAAGTCCAATAAATCCCTTCTCATAGAGTTCATCCAGCTGTGTCTTAAGTTTGATCAACTCTACTGGTGCCATTATGTAAGGAGGAATGGCTATAGGATTTGTGCCTGGATGTAGTTTAATCTTGAACTCTACCTATTTGTGTGGTGGTAGTTTAGGTAAATTATTTGAAAACACATTTGGATATGCCTGCACTATAGGTATCTCCCAAATATCTTTCGACTCCTTAATATCATCAGCTAGGACTTGTGTGATGTCCTCACTCTACTTTATGCAATGCAGTATAGCATTCATAGGGCTTCGAGGTAATCTCTACATATCTCCCTTGACATTCACTAGTTCACCAGATGGTAGAGTCAATGTGACTCTCCGTTGCGGACAATCAATTTGAGCTTGGTATTGGCTTAACCAGTCCGTGCCCAGTATTACATCATAACCATGGAAAGATAACACTCTTAGGTTGGCAATTATCAGTTTATCTCCAAATCTCAAGTCACATGTACAAGTTTTTTGAGTACTCACTGTAGTTCTTATGGGAGTGGATACATACAATGATTCTGGTGGTGTGGATGTCACTAGTTGTAATCTCCTAACTAGCTCTTCTGACACAAATGACTTAGTGGCACCCAAATCAAACAAGATCTTAACAACAACATTAAACGGTAGAAATGTACCTTTGACAGTCAGAGCTAGGTCTGTCTATCCATCCTTAATAGCAAATACTTAGGCTGTTGCTATTGTTGGGGTTGCCTTTGTTGTGGTTGCTGTTATCCATGTCCAACTTGGTTCCTGCCTTGACCATTATTCTGCCCTTGGATCTGTCTTTGTGGTCCCTAGTTCTAATAGTCCTTGGCAAGATACCACTTCTATGCACAATTATAGCAAGCTCTTTCTAACCAAGCTAACTGCTTGTCCACTTTGCCCTGGTTTTATTGCTTTGTTGGTTAATTGTTGTTGTGCTTCTTTTGGTTTCCTTGGAACTCTTTGTTATTGCCTAGTCTCTTGCCATTATTTCTCACATTTTGCTCAAAGTTAACCTCTCACTCCGTCAGTAGTACTTTCTCTACTACTTCCCTATATGTTTTCAAACCCATAGGCATCAATACCTTGCAAATTTCAATTTTTAAGCCTTCTACAAACTTGTTGGCCTTCATTTTCTCATTCCACATCAGTTCAGGTGCCACTTGGCCAATTCAATGAACTTGATTTCATATTAGACATAGCCATGTCTCTCTGAGTCAACCTAATGAACTCAAATTGCATCTACGTTAGTTTAGCCTCTGGAAATAATTTCTCATAGAATACCTCTCTGAATTCTTCTTAGTTCATGTGTCTAACATTGGTGTTTGGATCTGCCTTCAGCATCCACCACCAACTCTTGGTTGGTAGCTTGATGTGTGGTCAGCACAACTCTGTAGTTTCCTATAGCCCCTAGCACATCTAGGTGCTCATCTAACTCTTGGTACCAGAGATCTACAACCATACTGTCTGATGTAGCATCAAATTGGGAAGGGCGGAGTTTCTATAACTTCATCGACATCACCCTTTGCTTTTTGTCCTCAATTTCTTCCTGTGGTTTTTGATGAACTAGAACCTCTAGCATGAGTGTTGATTGCTGTACCGAGATTTGCTCCTGAGGTGGGGCCTGTACCTACTACTCTACTGCCGCCTGTGCTTGCATTTGTGGTAGTGACAATACTCTAATGATCTTTTAGTGACCTATCTGGTTATCTCATCCTAGAACTCTAGAGTCAGCACAGCCCCAACCTAAGTCTCAGTCTAATTAACCTATGTTCCCTGCCCCTAGGGTTCAGTCTCATTAGATGTGGCAGCTCTCGAAGTGTGTCTCTTGCATCCTGCCATTTATCTACAACCAAGGATCCACTCAATCATCATAAGGTTGATTATAAATACCCTTGTACATTAAATTGAACTCGTATTAATTTCACCGTACTAAATTAACTGTAAATTCATGTTTCTAAGTTCTCGTCAATTCAATGGCCTATTGGTTTATGCTTCTAAGTCCAGAGCAAAATCATTCATTTCTGGTATAGGATTTGGGCTCAGAATTTAAACATTCATGACATATACATTTCAAGTACACAAATAAGTGTGCAAGTTAAACATTCATATATGTCATTGCCAACAACACGCTAGCATCGAGGAATTATGAGTTTCCACCTATGCTTCCGAGTTTGAGTGTCTCATACCACTCTTGCCCATCGACATAGGCTTCCACCTAGAGATTTCACTACATCCAAACAATTTTGTACTTATTTTGATGTCCAAGGCTTTCCAAGCCCCACTACACTTGACCGTCCCATACCAACCATGGGGAAACAACTTCATCCAAAGCCACTGATCACTCACCAAATATGGCCTGTTAATCTTTGAGTCTAGGATTCTTCCATATCCCCAAATTTCTATGCGTTCCATGCCATAGAAAAATCAAGGATATAAGATCTTCCCAACCTCGTGTCTTGACCAATCAAGTGTTTTATTTCACATATTATCAGTTTCTAGCTTATGCCCTAAAAGCTTTTATTTATGATCCACTGAGTTACCTTGGCAATACCCTATTTATACCTAAGGTCTTTTCCTAGACCCTAGTATGCGATGTCTCTATTGCCCAACTCCTTCATAGGATTGGCAGTTCATAGTTTATACCTTAGAATCTAGCCCTATGACTTACTGATTGAGCTACTAACTAATGAACTAACTAAGCTACTGATTATGCTCTATGTGAACACCTCCCCATATTGGTACCACCTTTGGCATCAGACTGGACTTTTCCCAATGAGTTATTGATGGAACTCTCTCCAGTAAGCTACTAACTGAGCTCTGATATCACCTTTGTAACACCCCGACCCCCGAATCCTATCATAATCACCGCTGACTAGGTGTCTTCGTCTCTCAACTTGAGACATAATTCAAGTCAAACGGGCAGTCACTCTTGCTTTTGATATTCGGAATTAGGACATTACTTATATTCTTTTTTTTTCCTTAATTATAATGATCCCAACTAAAACATCAGAGTCTGAAAACATATCAATTAATAATATGCATGACTAGAACATAGGGATGATGTGACAATTAAACAAAACTCATCAATAATGAAAGATTAGCTCCGTAGCCTAAATTCAAATAAATCGACAACGAAACACATGGACCCATAGCCGACTTCAATAAATAAATGAGTCAAATGAAACAAATACAAGATAGGTCCACTCCCTACAATTGAAAACATCGAATAGAATCCTACTCCTACACAACCTCCACAGTGAGGTGTACCATGACTACAAAATGTCTTCTGCCACTTGTCATCACAAGTGTCTTCAATGATTACCTGAAAGAGAGATTAGTGGGGTGAGCTCACGAGCCTAGTGGATTACGCATAACACATCTTAACATTATTAAAGTCAAGGACATAAAACATGTAAACACTTATAAATCATTAGACGTTTCAAAACACTTCAGTTGTTTATGTTGACACTAAGACCAAAAGAATCTCCTTGATATTCTCTTGTGTTCGAACTCTTGGAAGTAATGCCCCGAAGGCCAATTTCTCATCATTACACAACTTTAGAAGTGAGGTCTCATTTGATCCTCAGTCCCATCTCAACTATTGCTACAGTAGAATAAACACTCGCCTAGGGTGGGAAAATACCAACGATGATACCAGACTGCTACCACAGTATCTATATCGTTGCCCCGATACGTGGTTATAATCTTAATTATCTTTATTTAGTGACCACTAGTATGTACAACTAATCTTTATATCACGGTATATGCAAGCATAAGAACATGCTAATGAATCATTAATCATGCTACCATCACTTAAGTCATATCATGCAATTAAATTCACACATGGTATATTACTAATGCAACATTAAACAACAAAATTCATATAATATGCTCTCTAAGTAGGCAAGCAATCATGAAATCCTGTATCATAAGATTTCTAGTATGATACATGATTTCATAAAACAACAATCACACGATCATGATTGACATTCAAGACTGAAATAATATTAAAGAGAGCGTATAGTTGTTTCTACTTGTTTCTCGCTCCCTTCCTTCTAAATCCTTGCTTTGTTATTCCACTCGTCACATATCCTTAATCTTTAGTGATTAAACATAATGATTTAATGTCTTTAACATATAGTCAAATGTTGCCTTACTCTATGTTGCATAAGGTATGCTAATGGGCCATAATAGTCACATGTTATTGTAATTTCCTTTTGAGAACCATAGTATAGGGATAGTACTGTAGTGGTCAAGGTCTTTGTGCACGAAAAGTCAAAAAATGAAACATATACTGTGTTATTGCGGTAGCCTGAGCGTTACC
Source organism: Tinospora cordifolia (assembly GCA_030144865.1). Lineage (NCBI taxonomy): Eukaryota > Viridiplantae > Streptophyta > Magnoliopsida > Ranunculales > Menispermaceae > Tinospora > Tinospora cordifolia. Next base: position 8,885 of record JAJIYU010011126.1, read on the forward strand.
GTGGTAGTCCCACAATTTTGAATCGCATTATTGTGGTAATGCCCTGCATTACCGTGGTATTGCGTTATGGAACAATACTCTATCATGTTCCTTATCGTAATACCAGAGGAATCCTAAACGCTACACCTTCGTGCATTGGTTTCTCATTTTCTCCTTACACAAGGGATTTCATCACGTCAAACTCTGGATTCAAAAACATGTATTAGAATGGATATAAGGTTTTATACCTAATGGTTGTCATTTTCTTCCTTGGTTTGCCTTCGATGGATGTCCAGAGTGTTTTCAGGGTTCTATTACATCAAGAGAGTGTGTATAACTTAAGGAAACATGAAACAGTGATGGGAAACTTGTATGCTTCATGAAACAAAGGTCTTACCTTGGTATAATTATTCAGAGACTTGTTGTAGTTTGAACTATCGGCTACTTGTGTGTTTTTTCCTCTCTTGACGCTCACCAAACTATTATTAGAGGGTGGGTTGGAGTGAATTCGACTAAAGATGCGTATCAGAGGATGAAAATGTTGCAATTGGCAACTAGTTTAGTTTCAGGAAGGAGGTGTGCGATTGTGGTGAGAAACTAAGTGATTTGGGTTTGCTGCAGCATAGAATGATGTGTTTAGGGTTTCCTACACAAGATGTCTGCACATATATAGATAACTCAGCACTTAGACCTTCTATTTTTTAATTTCAATCGCAATATTGTGGTATTGCGTTTTAGTACCATGGTATTTGGAACTGTTTCCAATTGCAGTATCGTGATATCTCTTCTGGGTACTACGGTAACATGTTTGTGTCCCAAAACTTTGAGTTTTCTTATCGCAGTACAACACTATTGCATTTTGACATCGTGGTACCACATCTACGTCTCAAATTTCGTATTTTTTATTGCAGTACCACGTTACTAGCAACCAGTACCGTGATATCCACATGAAAATGTTGTTTTTTTTTCCATTTCACGCTACACTACCATAGTACCCAAATGGCTACAACGATAGTCGTGCGAACTTTTTTTGAGAGAGAGAACATTTCTAAACTCTTTGACGTATTACGCCATTACTACATTATACTTCTGTTATTTATCATCATGATACTAATGATGCTGTGAAAACTAGTTTTAAAACTAATAAAACTAATAAATTAGTAGGATAAAGAAATAACTCAGATAATAGTAACAACCTAGAACATAAAGAAAATTATTTTAACAATGCGGCGATAGAGATTATATGTTCAAGTTAATAGTTGGTAAACCTTGTCCCAAGTAAAATTAAACAATAAACACGAGGTAAGTTATCTTACTCTAAGAAGGCATGGTTTTTTAAGCAAACTCAGTTGGCAACTCTGACTGGAGGTTGTCACACCAACTTGAACAAGTAGTCAAAGACAAGAAGCAAGTTTTCAAATAAATCAACTATTTTTCTAATATATCTATTCAAAAAGGTTTTTCACTCTCATATGTATATACATGTATAAGGAAATGAGTTTTAAATGTTTTTTTTTATACCGAAAAGGGGGTGTTACAGAAATCTTCTTCTTTGCCATTGCTTTGTGTGACAGTTTAATTTGTTCGTGTTGGCGCTCTTCGATCTGCTACTGCTCCATGTTCCCCTTTCCTACTTGCGTCGTTGCTGATCTTCTAATGCTATTGTTTGCTTTGTTGCTATTTTCTTGTCGCAACTTTTTGCAATCATCACCTCTCATTTCTCTTCCTATCTTGTGTGGCTTCTTAACGCCTTCGGTCACCGGAGTAGACTTTCGGGTGGTCTTCGTCGCCAGTTGGGTCAGATGCATTGTTGTGTTATATATATATATATATGTACTATTTAAAAAAAATTCATCATTTGGGGCCATTATATGCCATTTGTGTACTTTTGCTCATGCTTGTTATGCCACAGTTCTCCTGTATTGTATTTTATTGTGCACTAATTATTGTGCTTTCTATACCACGGTATTTCCCGTGTTGCATTTTTCATGTAGTTTGCGTGTTGTTTACCCTTGTTATGCCATGATATCTCTCGTGTCGCATTTTTTTTTGTGCACTAACTATTGTGTTTGTTATGCCACGATACATCCCGTGTTGCATTTTTTCTTATGCATTAACTATTGTGCCTGCATTTCATTGACAAACTAAAGATGATTTCTTCTATCATCTTGAGTTTGAGGGGAGATGTTAGTATATTATATAGGAAATATTTTAATATCCTATATCATCTAAATAAGATATTATAATCTACTATATATGTAACACCCTGACTCTCAATCGGACCTCCCATCACGTTTATGGGTCATTGCCTGTTGAGAATCAGAATGCTACTAAAAATTTTCCTTCTGTCAAATGAGATTAAATATGAACTAAGAACTTAGAAAATTTTCATTGATTGTTAAATTTTAGATTTTGCAAGTTTAGATTACCAAATAGCTCAAAGGAAAGCAAGGTGACTCTGAAGATTTGTGAAATCAGGTGGGCATAATTTCTTGCTCATATGTATTATATGGATTTAAAATTCAAAGCATTTATTTGAATAGTTCTAGGTTATTAAAATTTTATAAGGAAATTGATTGAAATTGATTGGTATGCTTGAATGATGTATGATGAATGATTAATTAATTATTGCATGCATGAATAGGAAATCATGCACTTAGATTTCATTATTTAATCATGCACTTTATTATTTAATAGCGTGCATTAATTGATTAATTTTCTGTTATTTTTGTGATATTTTGGAATGATTGGATTGTTTGTGAAACTAAAATAAGATGAAGGATTATTAAGAATCCACGTACTGGTGTGATCGACGAGCCTGAAACAGATCGAGGTGGTATCTTCTATATGGCACTGCTTAAGATTGGCTAGCTACAAGGCGGATCAAAGGTATGCCCAACCTTGAGCTGCCTACGACAGCTTGAAGTGTTTGGATGACAGTACGAGCCGCGGTAAGTACTCTATCGTAGATTGTGATACTGAGATATGACTGATTTTAGATGGTACTTGAGACCTTTTATGATTACGATTAGATAAGATCATGAGGAATATCGAGAGGCATCTCAACCTTCTTCCGGTCTCAAACTTCAACCAAAAGCAAACGAATGTTTGAAATGCCTAATGTTTGGAAGTATTTGTAATGTTTTGGATTTTGGTCTGTATAATGCGTGTGATGTATAAGAATGATCCATTAGGCTTTCGAGTTCACTCTCATGTTATTTTTCAAGAACATTTGGACGTAGTGCACAACAGTCTATGCCAGAGGACTCACACTTTTGATTGGAAACTTCATGGGAGAGGTCGTCCGGGATAGGAGGCTTTAGAGGTCGTATTCTGTTTATTTTTACTGAACCAATTTACATATATTTATTTTGATTTTGGATTTCAATCGCTCATGTTACTAAACGAAGTGTGTAATTTAAAATTTATGATTTATGATTTTCGATTTAACACTATAAGAAATTGATGATACAACAATGTCAATTCAACAACGATTGTTATAGTAGAAGGCATATAACAACGTTCATAAAATGTTTGTTGTAAAATCGCTTATGTAAAATGTGTACAACAACGTTCACCATGGGAACATTGTTAAAAAGGCCATTACAACGAGCAGACAAACGTTGTTCTATGTTATTATAACAATTGCAGTTACTTGTTATCAAATGACACCTTCTACAACGTTCGTTAGTTGATTGTTGTTAAAATAACATAAGTTATTGCAACATTCATTCGTGAACGTTGTCTATAGTCGTCTATAATAATGTTTTATTTGACCGTTGTAAACGTATTACATTATATACATACGTTATTCATATGTTATACCTATATAATACCACTAATGCATGAATAATGGTATAATCTGTGAATGGTGGTATAATGTATGTATAACAATTGAATAATGTACGTATAAAGATGTAAGGATAACGATAGAATAATGCGTGAATAATGGTATAATCCATGAATAATGGTATAACGCTAGAATAATTCACATATAACGCTAGAATAATTCACGTATAAAAATGCAGGGATATCGATCGAATATTGCGTGAATAATATATATGGTATATATAACACGTGAAATGTGATATAATGTAAGAATAAATATTGAATAATACGCGTATAAAAATCTAACGATAACAATCGAATAATTAATTCGTGAATGACGGCATATATATAACAAGCAAAATGTAGTATAATATAGGGATAAATATTGTAACACCCCAACCCCCCAGACTTTCAATTTGGACTTTACCACATGGCGGGTCGGGCTGGTGTTACTTTACAAGTGATACACACTTGATTTTTTATTTCACTCATTTAATACCTTAATTGTATTTGACAATACATCACTTAAATTTAAGAATTTAATAAGGCAAATAATACTAGAAATGAATGAAATTCATAAACTCAATTAATTAAATAAAGTTGAGTGCATAATTTGATCTTGAAGAAAAATTATTACAACAGAAGATTCAAAACTTGGGCAACATGCCCTTACATAGAAATTAGAAAAAAACCTAACTAATATTCATGGTCTTCATGTAATTTAATTACCTAAAAAATAGAAGGAAAGGGTTAGCACATAGCCTAGTGGATATTTCTAAACATTTAAATCATTATTTCAATTCAAACAAACCAAGCATATCAAAAACTTTTGTACATTAGGCGATTCAAACAAATTTCTTGTTTATGGTTGACATTAAGACCGAAAGAGTTTAATCTCTGTGTTCCACATCGTTGGGAGAGAGAATCACTCTTAGAAACTCAAACCCCAATATCTATGTAGTGGGATCACTCTTGGAAACCTAGTTCAAAATCATCAATGGTAAGCCGACAAGCCGGATCGGGGTAGAACACACACGATGACGCTATGCAACCCATTATCGCGTAGTTACGTGGTTAGGATCATTATTTAATCTTTTCTTAGTGATAAAACACACAATATTGGTAAACCATCAATATAACATATATATAACATGAATCATTAAATATTTATTCATGGCACAATTCATGTATATCACGCATCATTATTCTTGATTTCTAAACATGCATAGCATGTATATTCATGGCACATCAAATAAATAAAGAACGCATATTAAAACATATGTTCAATCAGTCAACTTCAAAACATCATCACACATGTAAGACTTATTCAAATTAAAATACAGAAGTAAAAGTTAGAAATCACTTCCACCATAAATAAATCTCTTCTGCACACTTCTGAAACCCGACAGAGTTATGTTACTTCAAAGCTTCTAAACACTCAAGAACTCTCAAGAACACTCAAGAATACTTAAGAACTGTTAAATATTACTCAAGAACTGAGGGGATTGCCAAGAGGAAGGCCAGAGAAAGTCAAGAGGGACTAGTATGCTCTTAATTTGGGATGAAAATAACGAGAGCACTAGGGGTCTTTTATATAGAGTTCAAAATGGAATTGAATGGTAAGTTTGTGGTGTTCTCCTTGTAGGAAACTTGCCAATTCTTCAAAATTTTGTGCCACCCAAGTGTGCGAGAATAGCAAGTGTATTTGAATAATTTTTTTTTGAATTTAGAAACCAAATTTTTGAATTTTTTTTTAGATTTTATTCAAAATTTTCGTGATTTTCTATAATTTTAATCGGAGCATTCAATCTAGGCTGTCTAATCTTCCTCGAGTACAACACTCAGATCACGGTCGTGATTAACGAAGTTGTTGTAGATCGTTGGATCGTCCTCTAGTGCAGCACATCCATTTGCGATCAATGAAATTTGCCTGGACCGTCGGATGAACCTCGATCACAGTGTGCAGATCTCGTTCGCGATCACTGAACATGGCTTTGATCTAGAGGCTTGGATCGTCCTAGAGCACAACACGCGCATCTCGTTCGCAATCAACGAATGCGCCTGTGTCGTGAGCCGTTGGATCTGATGGATCGATCGTGGGCCGTTGGATCTTGATGATTCGATGCATCCGGGCGCTGGTTTGGTTTTAATCTCGTTCGTTGGATCGGGCATATTGATTGTGGACTGTTGGATCTCGGTGATTCGGTACATCCGAGCGTTTGGTGCAGACTTGATCATGGCCGTGGTGTCTTAGATCCCGCGGATTACACGTTTCTTGCCGTTGGATGTAGTTTCTATTACCAAAATTACCTTCTAAGGTTGCTATTATCCGAAATTTGCTAATTATACACTTTCTAATTGATATAAACATGGTTTATTGCACATGTCCTTCTATTTTATTGACTTGCTAATATTTTTCCTTTCTATTTCTTTAATATTTTTAATGCCAACAATTTAATAATCTACATTTTTTATTTCTTCATTTTCATATATTTTTATTTATATATTCATTTCATTATTTATGTAATTAAAAATTAATATTTATTTCAGATAAATATAAGCATACTACATTTTTATTCAATTATGTAAAGTATTTAGCACTCATTATACTAAAACACATATTATTCACACACACATTAACCTATATATATATACATACTTTCTTTCTATTCTTTATTTCTTAAGAAATAAAAGCAACTCTTTAAATTTTACAATTAATTCTACTTAATTGACATTTTTATTTAAATATCAAATTAAGGCTTCATTCGCCTACCCATAATTTGCACCCAAAAGTTTCTTAAAATCTTCAAAGTTGATTCACTT
>JAJIYU010011127.1:0-15542 GCA_030144865.1 Tinospora cordifolia
AGCGCTCGGGGCACTGACGCCTTGTCAAACGCCCAGCAACGGGCGTCTGACGAGGCGCTGGTGCATTGAGCGCCAGCAAGGCGCTCAATGCACCAGCATTGCGGATGCCCTAAGGTCATTCGTAATGTTTGAACGCTCAATCTGTACTGAGTTATCTATGTCAACTTGAAGAAAAAAATAAAATAAAATAAATTAGAGTGTTGAGCGCTCGGTCGGTACAGAGCGCTCAACACTCTGGTGCTGAGGTGGCGCTTCTTTAAGAGTAGTGACATACATTACAACCTCACCCCATACACAAGGAGATGGGGTTATTAGTAATTATGTAACTTACGCTTTCATGATAGACTTTAGAAAGTTACCTTGCATTAGTTGGCACCAAGGAGTGATTTGGCCAACCGACAAAGGTGCATGAAATTGGTGCACAGACACAATTATGTGGCTAATCTCTTGTGTACACAATAAGAAAATTCAATATTGCCACAAATTAAAAGTCGTGAAAACTCTCGTCAACAAAATATTTCGTGACGAAAATAGGAATCTATCGATAAATACCGACGGAAACGCCGTCATTAATTCGCCATACATGTGCTTGTCCAGTTAGTAACAAATTTTAATTGTTGAAATATTAGGTGAGTTCCATCGCAAACTTTGTCGATAATATTTAAATTTTTGACAAATTTTGTGATAGATTTTTTAGTACCAACTAATTTCCGTTGGTAATCAAGACATTATTGATGGATTCTGTGACAGAAGTTAAGAAATTTATCTATTTTAGTTATTCCATCGTCAAACCATCGATAAAGATAATTTTTTTTTGAAAATATAAAAAATGCAAATACATAATAAATATATAATAAAATATAATAAAAAAAGAATCCAATAATCGTATATGATACTGAAATGAATAAACTTATATATATATATATATATATATTTATATCAATGAAAATACATGAGTTCATATACATGGGTTCTAAAAAATAAATGGTAAATATATATAAAAACAATTGAATGTAGAAATATATAATTCATAAGAACAAACTATTTGTATTGTATATATATATATATTATAAAATATAAAGACAACTTATATATAGTCGTAACATCCTTTCTCTAACTCAAGGTGACAAAGAAGAAACCATCTTGAGTTTGTTAACCAAATTGTAGTATTGTCCAGGTGCATGCACCCTTATGAAAATATCTACTAATTGATCTATTGAGGCAGTATGAGTTAATCAAAGAATACTCTATTTAATGTGTTGATAGATAAAATTATAATCAATCTCAGTATGCTTTGTTTGTTTATGAAAAATTTTATCTGGGTACTTTGCATAATACTCATATTGTCATAATAAAGAGAAAAACTATTGGAAAGAGTAATTCCCAGTCTTGAAGCAACCAAGAGATCCATAAAAGCTAAGACGAGACATCTGTAATTACTCAATATTCACCTTCTATACTAAATCTAGGAACACTTGTTTGTTTCTTACATCCAAGATATCAAAAGATGACCCAAGTTAGAAACAGTAACCCGTAATGGAATGACGGTTATTGAGATCACCAACCCAATCTACCTCAAAGGAAGCTTGAAGCTCCAAAGAGGAATTTGTTGAGAAATGAAGATCCCGAAATAAAGTGCCGTTAATGTATCAAAGAATTTCAAGGATAGCTACATAATGAGATTAACAAGGGGCATGCATAAACTAACTCATTAATGCGACTTTTTAAGAAATATTTGGTTGAGTCACGATTAGGTAAAGAAGACTACTAACCAACTGCTCGTGTAATGTTTCATCTCCTGAATGCTCACCATCAGTAGGTAACAACTTTGCATTCATCAAACAAACCAACATGAGACAAAAGCTCAAATGCATACTTAGCTTAAGATAAATAGTGTCCATCAGAGTTAAATGTAATTTCAAGACCCAAAAAATAATTGAGAGATGCCAAGTCCTTCATCTCAAGAGTCTAACCAAAAAGAAAAAAAAACTCTTAAATGTACTTGATACGTCATCTATAATAATGACCATGTCATCTACATATAGCATACGAATAACAATACCATTCTTAGATCTAGGAAGAAACAATATAAAGTTATATGAGTTAGGAGCAAACCCCTATTTGGATAGCATAGAGCTAAATATGAAAACCAATCTCAAGAAACTACTTTAAGCCATATATAGACTTGTGAAGACAACACACTTTCCCTAGTGATTAAATCTCGGAGGAGGTTGCAAATAAGAAATGATTGAGTAGAAATGCATTTTTAACATCTATTTGAAACACCTTCCACTGTCTAAGAGCCAAAATGACAAGTAAAGAATGAAAAATGGTAATACAAGCAATTTGAGCAAAAGTCTCCTCATAGTCAATACCATACTCATGTATGAAACCCTTAGTAGCAAGCAAGCCTTATAGTGTTCAACATATTTTTTTACTACAATCTTATTGGGAGGCAAATCAATTATATCCCAAGTATGTGTGTTGTACAAGACTTGAGGTTCTTTGTGCATAGGTTTAGTATAAGGAGGGTTAAATCAAACATCTTGATAATTGCAAGGCTCACTCAAAGTAGCAAGAGCATAAAAATAATGATAATCCTTAAGATAAGATGGGGAAGATCTTACTCTAATAGAGTGATGAACATCAAGACTAGAGGGAGAATTAATAGGTGTGTCGGGACCCCTTCCCTAGGTCGAAGGACGACCCGACTGGCAAAGTGATTCAACGAACTCACTCATCGAGTTGAGTTCGTCTAATCACTGTTAAGCCCTTACATTCTAATTTCTATGACAAATGACATCAGAGTAATTTAAACATTCATACTATAAGATGCGGAAGCAACAAAATATTACACATTATCATATCCCAAAAGTACAGTTTTACCATTAAGCCATTACAAACATACAAAATGTGACCGACCTAAGATAGAAACAAAAAGAAACAGAGGACCACTCTAGGACTAGGTTATCACCACGCCTTTCCTTCTATCAGCTGTTGAGGAACCTGAAATGTTAGTAGAGTAGTGAGCCTAAAAGTTAACGTGGCTCAGTGAGTAGTAAAATTAGTATATTACCTAGCCACCATCCAAAATAGTGCATGTATGCATGAATAGTAATAGTGAAGCAATTTCTTAAGAATCATGGTATGTCATAAAAACAGTTATAAACAATTTAGTAGTTGAAGAAAAATAGTTTAAATACACGCAGTTCAAAATCATATCAAGACTAGGGTTCTAATCATCAAGTACAAACCTATGGTCATCACTGGAGCGGGTCAAGAGTCAGGCGTACCGGCTACTCAAGTGGGTCAATGGTTAGGTGCATTCGTCGAACACTCTAACCCTGCGCTCGGTCCTCAAGTGCCGTGCTCGAGCGGGTCTGAGGCTAGGCGCACTGATTATATGCCCTAACCCTGACGTTCGAACCTCAGGCCTAATCCAATCACATATTGTACCCTAACCCTGCACTCGGACCTTGAGCCTATGCTCAAATCTGTGTTATATTAGACCCAATTTTAGTTCTTCATGAAATACTACTTAATTCGATTCTATTATTCCTAATCGGTCTTAGTTAATTCGAATTCGAATTGGTCAAATCTGGTCAACCAGTCAAACTTGGTCAACCTAGTCAAAATTAGTCAACATTGGTAAATTTGGGTCAATATGGTCAAAATCAAGTCAATTGGGTCAAAATTCCCAAATTTTAACACTTAGTCAATTTTAAGCTTTTTAGTTTAATTTGCGCAGAAAATTTGTCAATTTTCTTGCGATCAATCCAACCGTTGGATTTATGCAAAACTTTTCAGATTTGATTCAGACCCTTCAAATATTTACCAAAATTTTATGTTTCTATTTTTGGATTCGTTTGATACATTTTCCAATTGAAATAACAGGAGCCCCAAATTCTGGATTTTTTCTTCCTATCTATAGAGTGAAGTTTCTGAATTTTCTGTGATCAATCTGACCGTTGGATTTGTGTGAAAATTTTCAGATTTGATCTATATCATTCAAATGTTCCCTAGAATTTTGGTTTCAATTTTTCAGATTTCAATTACTATGGTTTTTGAGTGGAATCATAGAGATGCTCAAATCTGGTCCTCTTTGTTCTAACTGCACAGCAGGACTCACAATTTTTCTCCCTCAATCCGTATATTAGATTTGTGCAATATTTTCCAGTTCCACACGTCCTAAGGTGTTTAGAATTTTATTTCATGAATTTTGGACTTCGTTTAGTATGTTTTCCAAGGGTGATATCAAGAAATTTTGGTTTCCCGGATTACATATGACAGACAGTCAAAAGGCCACTTATTTGACCCCCTTACACTTATCTATTTGAGACCAAATTTTTACACAATGTTCTTAGTTGTTTCATGAATGTATCATCCAAATTTCAGGCAAATCGAACATGTTTACGTATTTTTAAAAATTCATAACAGCAAGCATAAAATCATGGTATAGTGACAGATTTTCCAAAAATTTTCTAAGTAACAAATCATGCATATCCGGTAGCTCAGTTCATCATCGTTTTGACATGCTCCAAGTGCTCATTTGTTATTCTTCATAAGATAGAAAATGAAGTAGATATAACAAGCTTTAAAATGAGCTATAATACCTCAAGATCGGAGTTCGGATGAGCCACAAAACTATTTCGCAAACTCGACCAAAACATAGTTTGCTGATTTTCTGGGTTTTGCAATCGTGAACATCCCCTCTTCGATGCCATTTTTGACATGTTTCAAGGGGTCAGTTGGTGTTTCTCATAAAATAAAAGTTGAAGTAGATATTATAAGCTTTAAAACAAGCTATAGTACCTTAATATTGGACTTTAGATGACTGAGAAATCAGTCTTGCAAAACTTGGACAACACACATTTTTGGGTTTTTGCAGTCATGAACAGCACGTTTCATGGCCATTTCTGCTCCAAATGGTCCATGTTCGTGATCAACGGCTTAAACCTCCTTGAAGAGGGAAGTGTGAGCTTTTCAATGACTATAAGAACGTCCAAAATAGACTTTGGATGAGAGAGATATTGAGGTTTGAAGGTGGTGGGTTTGCAAGCCAAAAATGCAAAAAAATCAGATCAAAGATCTTTTGTGGCTGGTTGGACGAGATTTTTGTAGTATATCCAACTGATAATGCCTTGACTCATGGCTCAATGCTCCAGGGAACATGGGGAGCTATTGGGAAAGTGCATTAATGATCAAAACAATGAGCAAAAACCATGAAAAAAGTGGTTTTTTCCTTGCTGGTTTTCCAGGATTTTAGCTGGAAATGAGGAAGGGAAGGAAAAAAGAGATGGAAAAGAAGGAAAAAGAGGGGAAAGGGAGTGGTGAGCTAGGCTATGTGCCCAACCTAGCCCACATAGGTCTGGGCAGTCTAGGCCCATGTGCTTGGGCTGCCCCTATGGCCCAATTTCATCTTGTGTTATATATATATATATATATATATATATATCAAAATTTTGTATTTTTTTCTAAAATTATCAAAAATTATTTAATCTTCATTTCTCTCAAAATCTCCAATCATACACTATTTTTGTTATTTATACAATTATTTTCTCAAAAAAGCGAATACCCCATTAAAATTACACTTTTCTCCCAAAAATTTTATTAATTTCTCTAAAAATTCTATAATTATTCCAAAAATTCAATAATCAATTCTAAAAATTATTTCTCTCAAGAAATCACATTTTTCTTATGATTTCACATATTTTCTCCTTAAATTTGCATTTTTTTTTCCATTATTCTCATTTTTCTTCAATAAGAAATTCAAATATTAAAAAAATTGAGAATAATTCATGTATTTCCATTAAATTTTTTAAAAAATATACGAAAATACATATTCACAAATAAGGGTCGTTACAAGGTGTGGATGTCATAGGTGAATTAGTTGATGATGCAGGCAAGTTAGTGCTAGTTGTCAAGGTGGGATTCGTCAAGCTTGCTTCACCCATACTAGATTAAGGAAAAAGATCCTAAGCCAGATCGACAAAAATAATAGAGTACTAAGGAGGTTTGGAGGACAATGGTGAAAAAAAGTAAAAAAGTGATGATGTACCCAAATTGCATGTTTAGAAATACATAGATGCTTATCAATAGGATCATAATAATGATAACCCTTATTCTCAATATTATATCTAAGAAAACAACAAAGATATGAGCAAGACGCTAGTATTGAATGTTTGTGAGAAGGAAGAAAAACAAAACATGCATAACTAAACAACTTTAATGTTGAGAAATTAGGTGTTTTCTCATATAAAACCTCATATGGTGTTTTACTTGAGATTGTCGAAGATGGAACATGATTAATGGGGTAGGCTGCAATAAGTGTAGGTTCATCATAAAATGACTTAGGTAAATTAGCCGAGAGACTAATAAATTGAACAATATTAAAAATATGCTTATGCCTATGTGTGATATGTTCATTCTATTGGGAAGTATATGGACAAGGCGTTGAAAGAATGTCCCATCTCGTTTAAGAGACTTTATAAAAGAATTAGACATATACTCCATAACATGATCAATATGGGAAATTTTAATCATCTATTCGAACTAAGTTTGAATCATGTTTCAAAATCTAGATAAAATCTCAAATAATTGTGATCTATCATGTAAGAGATAAATCCAAGTAAATCATGCAAAATCATTGATAAATAGCACAAATTATTGAGATCCCTACTCAGTGGGAATTGGGATAAGTCTCCAAATATTAGAGTGGACAAGATCAAAAGATGTCGAATTAAAAGACATACTTTTATAGAATAATATGCACACTATTTACTCAATTGACAAGAAAGGTAATCAAAAGGCTTGACACTTGCTTTACCTAAACAACCATTAGAGGCTAAATATTCAAGACGAGATAGAGAAGCACGTTCTAAATGAGAATCCTAAAGACTAAAAGTAGAAACGGATGCCACAAGCAAAAAACTAAAACTAGCTAAATGTAAAGAAGTAAGCTCAAAAAGACGACTGTATTTATAATTGGTCGCAACTAGCTATCTTGTCTTATAATCCTTCGCATCACAATCATTATAAAAAAAAAATTAAAATAAAACCTTTTTCAACAAGTTGAGCAATGGAAAGATATTATAACATAACTTAGGCACAATCGATGTGTCAATAAGTGAAATATTGTGTTAAAATAATACCAATATGACTAACAAGCATATTAGGTCAATCAATGGTAAAAATAATAGAGATAAGTTGAGTATGGTTAGCTAATAAAATTGAAGCAGCATCAGTGGCCATGTGGTGACAACAAGCTAAATTAATGAAGCAAGGAGAGGATTTACTTGATGTAGCAAAAATAGTTGTAAGTTTTTGAGATACAACCTGATAAATAAATGCCTCAAGCCATAGTAAGGGATGATAAAAGAGGTACCTTTGATGAACTTAGTGACGATGAATTAGCTTCAAAAACCTAGTGATTATTGCTAATTTTTCTTTGATCACTGGTTTTCCTCATACATTCTAAAGCATGATGGCCAAAATATCCACATTTAAAACATTGCCCAATAAACTTAGGCTTACCTCCACCAACTAATGGTATGAAATGATTGGGATAATATTTGAGGAAGCCATCAAAAAGTAGTTATCCAAAAATAAAACAACATGCTCTATTCGAAGATTTTATAAATTAGCCTAATGTATGCAAATATATATTAAAGAAAGAGCATAGAGCAACAATAAAATATCAAGAACAACAGTAGTAAAAGTGGTGCGAGAAAAACTCACATAGAAAGAGAGCCATTATGTAACATCCTGACCTTTAGTCACTCAATGATAGTAAGGCCAAATTATTAAAATGCCCATAGGTGCAATAAATGCAAGGAGATAAATAAATATTAAATAATGATCATGGGGTTAGCTAAGGGGTGGACATGCTATAGCATTACCATCTCACAACCATTGATCATAATATGCACAAACAATATTAATTATAATGTAATGAATAGAATGTTGAATAAATGCCATGTACTGGTCCTTATATATTAAATAAAAACAAGACCATAAATAAGTTTGACACATTGATCGTTATATTAATACTAAATTAAAATTACTGGCAAATGAATTGAAAACATAGATATTGGTCCCATGACCAACTCAGACTAGATCAAACAGACTCCATTAGGGTTTAATAGTCACCTGATTCAATATGCATCTAAAAAAATTGGAGGAAATGGGATTAGCTTAAAGGAGCCTAGGGGTTCATCCCAAATACATCTCATGCATTATAAAAATTAAAATATCAATATGCAAATACTTCCAAAACATTAAGCGATTCAAAATATTCATTATTTTAGGGTTGACATTAAGACTGAAAGGATTATCCTTACTATTTTTCTTCTCTTGGATGATACATTTATCGATTTAGGACAGCTCAGGAACATCTCCTAAAGTAAGCATCAACCCTCAAAGACACCTTTCTAAAGCTCATTAACTATTAGGGATACTTGTAAAGTAGGGCCAATTTGGGAGTATATCCTAAAAAAACTATGTAGTTGTCATATGTGGGACTAGTGTTGTACCAGTTCATGACCCTAACTCAACTTATCTCTAATCGGAGGATGTTTCGTGGTGGTCAAATAAAGACATGCCATGCTAAGCCTACTCACTAGGGGTAATATCCATGACGATCAAATATGGATACATCATGTCAGTAAGTGTTTGTAAATAAACTATAAGATTCCATTATTCATAGCATGACATAATATATAATTTAAACCCTAGCACGCTTCTAATTGTAGAACATTCATGCATATAACCTAACATAGAATAAAAGACATACTAATATGAACTTAATCATAGAATTCAATAAAAATGAACTCATTCAAATTAGAGTTTCAATAATTATAATACAAGAGAGATTTAGGAGTCATTTCCACCTATATTCGTGTTGTGGGTTCCTTGAGATCCATGATTTGATATTGATTGTCTTAAGTTAACCTATCAAGTTCTAGCGTTAGCTTCACTGTGTTACTTCACACTCAAATATTCTTAAATCTTCATTAGTCTTTTTATCATTCACCATTTAAGGGTATGATACAGTGCTTCAATCAATGCCCCTACCAAATTAGTCATACCCAAATGGCTTAGAGTTCATTATAATTTCTATTCCAATCTTGAAGAGTTGTTGTCCATGACTTCTTGAAACTTGTTTTGTGTGAGTTTGAGGTTCCTAATGCATAGCCATGGTCATCATGCACCCATTGTACCAAAACCACGACTATGCTTTATTCTGGTGGGCCTAGTTTCGTCATTTCTTATGACTAATTATTTGGGACCCACTTCAACAATTATTTAACATACTGAACATGTTTTGGTGTTCTTTATTACTTATAAGGGCATATTAGGTTGTTCGTCAATAGTAGACTATACCTCTAATTATCACTTATTCTACAATCATTTCGAAGATTATTACTTAGAGAAAGGCTGATACTTCTTAGGGCACAGTCCCATATGGATTATCACATAAGAAGTATTATTTTCCATAGTTCAGTCCGTTGAAACGATACCATATTTTACTATAATACCTTATAATCTTGTATTGAATAAAATGAAACCAATCAATTTTATTTGATTGAAGTTGAGTGAGAAATGAAAACAAATACATTTCAGGGATAAATTTAGCAGGTCCAAAACTCCATTTTAGTGAATATTAGGACCTTAGAACGACTTGAAATGCCATGAGATGACATGAATTGAACAACTAGACAACATATCCAAAAATTTGTTCAATGGGCCAAAAATTAAGGTTTCATTTGCTTAATACCCTTTAGTGGAGTATAAATTAGGAAAGTAAATGAAATAAAGATCACCCTAGTCAAATGATTGTTTAAAAATGCGCATTAGTTTAATATGAACACAAAAATATATGTTAAATGCCTTAATTCTTAGTAAATAATGAGATATGAATTTTTCTTATATTCATGTGGACCCATCAATATATGGTAAATAATGAGATATGAATTTTTATTAAATTCATGTGGACCCATAAATACATGGCCATCCCTAAATATGTGTAAGTCATATGGGTGAAACACTTGGAACATGTACACCCACGCCCTATTATGCAAAATCGGCCCACATGTGTGTGTGTGTTTGCACATGTGAGCAACCCTAATTTAGAAGTGTCTAAATGATGAACCATGAAACCCTAGCTGTCACACACACAAATGAGAAACCAAAATTCAAAAATAAGAAAGTTTCATAAACCCAAATGTACACTCATCTTGGCACTAACTATGGAGTTACCATCATATCCTTGACACCAAACCGTAGCCGTCACCTTGGTGCTCACACGCAAACCGTCCCCATTGATTTTGGAATGTTTGTATGTTGTCGTAGCTACCTAAGACGTCCCTCTAGTCTCTTGAAAATCTATATAAACCCTTCCTTGTGCACACTTGATGCGGACCCGCTAGGAATTAGATCCTAAGAACCCCCATCAAGGTAGTATGCTCACCCCAAGAAAGCTAAAATCAGATTTAATGATCCACTTGAACCCTTGAATAACAAAGAAACAAGAACCCAAAGTATTAAACGCCACAAGGTTGATCAATCTTTGATAAGTCTAGAAAAGTTCAATGAAGAACATAAGAGAAAACCTCTCTCAAATATAAAGTGCTTAGATTAAACACTCACTTTACTGATTTGATGCCTTCCTCAAAGAGGAGCAAGCCAATTTATACAAATCTTGGGTGTAACTCTAGGGAATACAAAAAGTCACAAAAACAAATAGCTATTAACTTAAACATGAGAATTGAAGACTCTCCACTAACTAACACATGATACATATCATAACTCCACTAGTAACTCTTATGGACAGTGCATTAACTCCAAACACAACCACTATTGCATAATTATTACACCTTGAAAACTAAAATGTTTGACATAAAAAACCAATAACACATAGGAAATTAACTAATTTCGTGCAACCTCTAATAATGATCAATAAACCAACTTTATCATCTCAAATTAATGAGACTATGACTTAAATTATTCTGTCCACAGATGCATTTCTACTAGAGCTCTTTTTATTTCTTATAGTTTGGACTATCTTGCACTTGGATAGCACTCATAGCTCCTTTTGATTTATCCAAGCCCATATTAAAGTTGGCACAACCATTAACACCTTGTTTGGCCCAAATGTCTTGAACCAGCCCAAGTAGTGTTTCTTTAAGTTTATTGGAACGAGCCCTTGTAATCGATCCTCCTGGAATATGCAAAGCTGTAACACCCCAACCCCCACATAATCACCATTCTTTGACAATAGACTTAACCATTTGGCGAGTTGGGTCCATGTTACTTTATAAGTGACACACACTTGACTTTCTATTTTTTAATACCTCATGCCTTAGAGTAAATTCAAAAATACAACTTTCCACTTAGTAAAATCAAGGCAATTAAAAATAAAGAAAAATTCAACTCCTTTATTCATAAAAAGGAAAATACATAACTTTCTAATGTAAAAGTAAACTATTACATTGTTGATCAAAAGAAATTCATAACCTCTAAAAATTAAATTTCAGCGAAAGACTTATTCAAAATTGGGCGACATGCCCTTACATTAAAAGGAAACCTTCAAAAAATAGAAACTTGCTAAAATAGAAACTATCCAAATTCTATGGTCTTTATAATTTAATTTCTTGAAAAATAAGAGAGGAGGGGTGAGCACAAAGTTCAGTGGATCTTTTTCAAACAGCCATTTTTCAAATTCAAACCAATAACATATTCATATTTCAAATACTTGCATACATTAGGCATTTCAAGCATCCATTTGCTTAAAGTTGAGACTTTATACCAAAATGATTTTTAAGCCCTTGATGTTCTTAACAAAGTACCTCCGTAGAGTGAAATATAGCTTTTTTTAGCTAATTTCATTGGACTTTTAGAACTTAGGGGACCTTACCCACCAACCAAGTTCTTTGGTCTTAGAATCATATGAACTAATCATATGAAAAGAACATCCATAGCAACCCACATTTTTGCTATGATGGTACGTAGTTATTTTCACCATCTTCTTTTGTTAAATCTTATATCCTTGAATCATCAAATAAATTTCAGAACATGGAACTAAGATAAATAAAATTCAAAATATTAACAATCTGAAAATCAAATCATGAAACAACCATAATCATGCATCATACTTTGAAATAAAGCCTAAGCATGATACTAAACATGACATGAATATTATGAATGCATAAATTAGAACAAGGATCAAATCTGAAATTGAAATATATTTTAGAATACTAGAACTAAAACTATTTTGATTTCTAAAGCCATACAAACAATAAACATGCTAGTAATTCGAATAAGAAAAAGGGGTGTTCTAAAAATCACTTCCACTGTATAATGTTTTCTCCCCAAAGTTTAAGCAAGAGTTTCCCACGTACAAGCACCAAGAAAATCACTCAAGATAAATCCTCAAACCAAGAACTTCTCACACACAAGAGGGAAAAGAAAGGTGAGAAGGGGTGCCAAGAAGAGGGCTTAGAGAATAAGATGAAATCTCAACTCTTGTTTCTTGGGATGAGAGGAATTGTGAGCATGGGGGGTTTATATAGAGTTCAAAAGGGCAGAGAATGATAAGTTTGTGGTATTTTCTTTGTAGGAAACTTGCCAATTCTTCAAAATTTCATGCCTCCCAAGAATAGGAGAATAACAAGTGTATTTTGGATAATTTTTCAAAATTTAGAAACCAATTTTCAGAATTTTATTCAGATTTTTGATTATTTTTTGCGATTTTCTTGCATTTTTTTCTCGGTCCGTTTTTCTCGTCACTCGGATCGTCCTTGAGTATAGCAGGGTGGATCACAAATTGCGATTCGCGAATCATGCACGTGTTGTGCATCGTTGGATCGGGCGGATCAAACGCGGACCGTTGGATCGTGGTGATTCAGTGCATCTGTGTGTCGGTGCAAGCTCGATCGCGATCGTCGGATCGTGCGGGTGGATCTTGGACCGTAAGATTGTGCGGGTTTAGATGTGGATTACGTGTTTCTGGCCGTTGGATGCTGTATATATTGCCAAAATTACTTTCTAAAGATTTTATCATTCGGAATTTGCGAATGATAAACCCAATTTCACTTTCTAATCTATGTATATATGGTTTATTGCACATATCTTTCTATTTTATTAAATTTTCCTACGTTTTCCACTTGTATTATATAGATTTGCATATATTCTTCCCTTTCTATTTCTTTAATATTGTATTTATTAGATATTTTTCTATTTATTTATTTATTTTTTATTGTCAACAATTAATATTCCATATTTCTCTATTTTTTCATTTCTTTATTTCATATATTTTTCTATATATCTATTTCAAATAATAATATATGTATATATATAATTCACTCTACTTACTTTATATTTGATAATTAACTCCATAATTGTTCAAACATATGTATAATTATAAATAATATTTGATAATTCTACTTCCCTTACATCATTTATTAGATCATCCTAATACTAAGATTTCATTTGCCTCCAATTATTTTAGAATGTTTCTCAATAAATCTTATTTCTCGTTTTTCCTACATAATTTTCACCCAAGAATCTCAAGAAATCTTCACTTACTTATTTCATTTAATTTTTTTTGTCGACTTTATTTATTTTTAAGTTATTTGACAAAATTATGGGGTATTACAAAAGCATCATCATCACCATTGATTAATTTATTCTTGTCATCTTTGTCAACTTTATAATTTGAATCGTTCCCCCTCTCCTCAAAAGGATTCGTCCTCGAATCATCACCTACATCAAAAGGAGAAAGATCGACAACATTGAATGTGGCACTAATGTTATACTCACATAGAAGATCTATTTTGTTGGCATTTTCATTGATCCTCTGAATAATCTGGAATGGGCCATCCCCCCGAGGATGCAACTTGGACTTCCGTTGAGCTGAAAATCGCTCCTTTTGTATATGTACCCACACACAATCACCTGGTTCAAAAACAATTCGTCATCTTCTTTGTTTGCCTTGGATGCATATTGTTCATTCTTCTTCTCAATGTTTTGCTTGACACGCTCATGAGGCTTTTTAACCAGTTCAGCTTTCTTATCTCTATCCAAATTTGCCCTAGCATTAATAGGTAAAGGTATGAAATCCAAAGGAGTCAAAGGATTAAATCCATAAACTATTTCAAATAGAGAATATGTTGTAGAAAAATGCAAACTTCTATTATAGACAAATTCAATGAAAGGTAAACAGCCTTCCCAAATTTTCAAGTTTTTTTGAATGATAGTTTTAAGCAATTGAGTCAATGTTCGATTGAGAACCTTTGTTTGTTCGTTAGTCTGGGGATGATAAGCTATAGAAAATAGTAACTTAGTTCCAAGTTTTTCCCACAATACTTTCCAAAAGTAACTAAGAAATTTTACATCTCTATCTGAAACAATACTTTTGGGTACACCATGAAGATGCACAACTTCTCGAAAGAACGAGTCAACAATGTAAGTGGCATCATTTGTTTTATGGCAAGGAATGAAATGAGCCATTTTAGAAAATTGGTCAACCACAACAAATATGGAATCTCAACCTTTCCTAGACCTTGGTAAACCCAAAATGAAATCCATGGACAGGTCAACCCATGGCTTATGCCACACCCTGACCTCGGACTGGACATCGTGTCTGTCAATCTGAAGCCCTGTCGTCGGGCGTCAGGTGGTTCCAAGGTCGGCGCGTGGTCCGTCGAGGCACCGGGCGTGCAACAGTGATCATCATCATCAATTTACAAGCCTCTATACAAGAGGTTTAAATCATTTCTTTAATTTCAAATAACCATTTTATTCATGCTTCACTAAGAAGTTAGTTTCAAATCAAATCCACCGGATGTTCAAAATCACATTTATACTAGAAATCAAAATAGTAGTAGCGGAAGCACTTTTCGAATTAAATCTTTCTAAATCATTGAACACTGTTTAGCAATACCATACCTAAAATCATCAGTTTATCAATCAAGATAAAAACAGTGTTTAAGATGGTAAAACAGTTCTCTATATACATATACAAAAATATGATACATGGCCCTCTGGCCTAAGTTCAAACATACATCGTAAAAACTATACAAAACAGAGAGATAGTTTAACAAAAATATCACTCTCTCTCTCTACAAGTCCTCCAGTCTCTGGTCTGCATCCTCACTGAGTGCTGCTCATGAGTACCTGTAAAATAAAAATTGGGTGAGCTCAAAAGCCCAGTAGATCTTCCCTACACATCAATAGCATTAGACAAACAAGCATACGAAACATGCAAACAGTTTCAATCATTAGGGGCATTTCCAACACTTAGTCAGTTTATCCGTTGCACTCTAATATCGGAATTTACCATCTGATATTAGGAATTAACCGAAAGAGTAAACCACCCTCGGTATCCCAATTGTGGTCCTGAACACAATCAGGCACGACATCTTTATCAAACAGAAGTCTACTTCTGATACCACGACCCAAGAAGATACTGAAACCAAGGGAAAAATCCTCACGACTTTCCAAATTCGAGGGTCTCATACGGCCGCTCGCAGTTTGGCCTAGTT
>JAJIYU010011128.1:0-15540 GCA_030144865.1 Tinospora cordifolia
TATAAAGTAATTATTTTTACCAAAAGAATTTGGCTTGATTGGGCCACATAGATCAATATGAACAAGTTCTAGTGGTTTTCAGGCTCTTGTTGTAATAACCTAAAATTTTGTTAAATAATTAAAGATAAATAAGTTTAAGGAAATTAAATGAAATAAGTCAAGTGAAAATAATTTTAAAGATTTTAAGATATCTTTAGGTGCAAATTATGGGTTAGGAAATGAAAAATAATATAAAATATTTAGATATAAAATAAAATAGGCAAATAAAACTTTAATTTGATATTTAAATGAAAATGTCAAATTAAAAGAGTTGCTTAAGAAATAAAGAATAGAAAAAAAAGGAATAAAGAAATAAAGTATATATTCACATATAGGTTAATATATGTAGGAATAAGGTGGGTGTTAGGATAATAAATGTTAATACTACATATTATAGGAATATGTATATAAAAAAATTGATATAATTAAATAAAAATATAATATACGTGTATTTATTTAAAATAAATAAAACATTATGTAAATATTAATTTATAATTGCATAAATTATTATCTGAAAATAAAATATGAAATAAATAAAAATACATGAAAATGAAAAATGTTGATAATTTAATTATTGGCAATAAATATATTAAAGAAGTAGAAAAATATTTAATAAATGCAATATTAAATAATTAGAAAGGGAAAAATATTAGCAAATCATCCAAATAGAAGGGAATATACAAGAAAATCAAGTTTTTATCAACTAGGAAGTGTCTAATTGGCAAAATTTCGAATAATAGCAACTTAGAATAGTGATTTTGGTATTAGAAACACGATCCAACGACCAAAAACGTATAATCCATCCGATCCAGGATCCAACAGCCACGATCAAGACCTTATCGAACGCCAGGGTGCACCAGATCATCGAAATCCAACGGTCCACGATCAATCCGCTCGATCCAACGATTCAGATTTTACCCACCTAATCTCGATCGAGAAAATGAGTACTGCGATCGAGGAAATTTGATGGCTCACGATCAACCCGCCTGATCTCAATCGCAAACCGAGTACTGCAATCGAGGAAATCTAACGTTTGAGATTTCACCCGCCTGATCTTAATCGTGAACCCAATGTTGCGATCGAGGAAATCTAACAACCGACGTTCCACCTGCCTTATCTTAATCGCGAACAAAATCTTGAGGACGATCCGAGGATCTAAATCCGAGGCTCCGATTAAATACGAAATAAAATCACGAAAAAGATCCGAAAAATCCAAAAATTGGTTTCTAAATTCCCAAAAATTTTCAAAAATTTACTTTCTATTCTCCTATGCTTGGGGGGCACGAAATTCTAAAGAATTAGCAAGTTTCCTACAATATAACACCACAAACTTGCCATGCTCTACCCTTTTGAACTCTATATAAATACCCCCTATGCTCACAATTCATCTCATCCCAAGAAACAAGAGTTGAATTGTCATCTTATTCTCTAAGCGTTCTTCTTGGCAAACCCCTCAGTTCTTGAGTGTTCTTAAACTGTTGTTGAGTGTTCTTGAGTGTTCTTGAGAGTTCTTGAGTGTTTGGAAGCCTTGAAGTAACGGAACTCTGCCAGATTTCAGAGGCGTGCAGAAGAGACGCATTTAAGGTGGAAGTGACTTCTAACTTCTACTTCTTTATTTTAATTTGAATAAGTCTTGCATGTATGATGATGTTTTGAAGATGATTGATTGAATATATGTTTTAATATGCATGCTTTATTTATTTGATGTGCCATGAATATACATGTTATGCATGTTTAGAAATTAAGAATATTGGTGCATGTTATACATGAACTGTACCATGAATAAATATTTAATGATTCATGTTTTGTATATGTTGCATCGATGGTTTAATCTGATATTGTGTGTTTTATCACTAAGAAAAGATTAAATAATGATTCAATCCACGTACCGGCGCGATGATGGATTACATAGTGTCATCGTTTGTGTTCCACCCCCCGACCCGGCTTGCCGGTTTACCATTGACGATTTCGAACTGGGTTTCCAAGAGTGATTCCACTTCATAAATATTGGGGTTTGAATTTTCGTTTGTCACTCTCTCTCCCTACGATGTGGAACACAGAGATTAAACTCTTTTGGTCGGAATGTCAACCATAAATAAGAAATTTGTTTGAATCGCCTAATGTACAAAAGTGTTTGATATGCTTGGTTTGTTTGAGTTAAAATAATGATTTGGATGTTTAGAAAGATCAACTGGGCTATGTACTCACCCCTTCCTTCTATTTTTCAGGTATTTGATTTACATGAAGACCATGAAAATTAGTTAAGTTCTTTTATTTAAAAAGTTTTTTTTAATTTCTATGTAAGGGCATGTTGCCCAAGTTTTTAGACTTTCGTTGTAATAATTTTTTTAAAAAATCAAATTATGTACTCAATTTTATTTAATTAATTGAGTTTATGAATTTCAGTTATTTCTTTTATTATTGCTTTATTAAATTTTTAAATTTAAGTTATGTTCTGTCAAATAAAATTAAGGCATGAAATAATTGAAATAGCAAGAAAGTCAAGTGTGCATCACTTGTAAAGTAACACCGGCCCAGCCCGTCGTATGGTTTAGTCCACCGTCAAGAGAATGGTGGCCGTGTCCAATACATAAAGATACGGGGGGTTGGGGTGTTACAAAGGTGGTATCAGAGCCTAGGCATTAATTGCTGGGCCAAGAACAGAAAGTTACTCTGATACCAAAGGTGGTATAAGAACCTAAGCTTTAGGTGCTATGGGCTAGAAATAGAAAGTTAAGCCTAAACATGTGTTGATTAGGCTAGAAAATAGAAAGTTAAACATTAGTTGCTTGACAAAGAATTAGAAACTCAAATTAGGATTTCACACTGAATTAGATTGAAATTTAGTGCCCTAACTTCTATTTTTGAAATTTGAAAAATGT
The DNA here is from genome assembly GCA_030144865.1 of Tinospora cordifolia. Lineage (NCBI taxonomy): Eukaryota > Viridiplantae > Streptophyta > Magnoliopsida > Ranunculales > Menispermaceae > Tinospora > Tinospora cordifolia. Next base: position 2,922 of record JAJIYU010011128.1, read on the forward strand.
TTTAGAAAGTGTTTTCAAAAAGGAAAGATATGTTTTCAAGTGTTTTGTTTGGATACAAAGACTACAAGTTGAGCTGATAGTGGATAAGCCTTGTCCCGAGTAAAGCTAAATATTGAAAGGGAGGTGGGTTATCCCGCCCAAGAAAGTGCGGTTGCTAAGCAGACTTCGGTCTCGCTGCCCGATCTGGAGGTTGTCTCACCAGCTCATATGAGTAGTCAAAGTTGAGGAACACTCTTATTTTCTATAAAAGAAAATTAGAAGGTGGAAAAATTAGGGCAAGAAAGTGAATAGAAGTTGAAAAAGATCCTAAATACGGTATCTAGACTAGACAGAGGTTGTGAGTCAACCAGATTGAATCCTAGGTCCAGAGAAAGACCCTAGGTAGAAACGTCGTATAGCCAGGGGTGGCCACAGCGGATCAAAAGCATAAATCTCTAGGGCATAGGCTAGAGACGAAAACTTGTGTAAAAATAGAAAATTGTTTGATCAGGACACGAGACCAGGAAGCTTCTGTATCTTTCGATTTCTATGTCGTATGGGATGCATAGGAATTCAGGGGTATAGAGGAAGCCTGGACTCGGAGAATGATGGACCATGTGTGGTGAATGATCGATAACTCTGGCAGAACGGGTTTTGCTATGCTCGCTGGTATGGGACGGTGGAGTATAGTGGGCTCGGAAACCTTAGTTATCTAGACATTTGCGAAATTGTTTGAGTGCAGCTCTGTTTAAGTGAAAGCCTAAGTGGAAGGGGTAGAGTGGTATGGGACACTTGAACTTGAAAGCTTAGGTGGAAGCTTGGGACCTTGTTGTGCTAGCGTGATTGTGTGATTGTGTGATATGCATGTTGTAATGTTTATTTGCTTTGAGACCCAATCCTGTACCCTTGCATGAAAAGAACCTAGAAGAAAAACCTTTAGGCCACTAAACAAATCGAGAACCTAGAGACATGAATCTAGAGTCATGGTAGCACAAACGGAATGAAAACTTGAGGAAGCGAATACAACATATGATGAAAGAAGAAAACCATTTCTCAAGTCTGGAAAAACACTTAGTATCCCGAAGATAAGAAAAGATGGGTAAGTACCCTAAATGAATGTCCTATTTGAAACTGCTATGATAAGATACTAAAGTGGCTTTGGCTTGGAGATAATGGAAGGAATCTAAGAAAACACCAATACACCTGATCAAAGTAACCAAGGGGCAGATGTGGTAGCAACTTCCATCTTATCACCAGAGATAATAGCAGAAATCACTTGACAGGTGGTCGAGCAAGTGATGAGGACTCTACAGTCACAGCCTGAGGTTCAGAATGAACTAAGAATGAGAATCAATGAACTAGTCATTCATCTAGGACTAACCATGCCCAAAGGAACGACAGTTGAGATTAATTCAATCAAAAAGGATATCCACTTCAAACGATCCATAAACGATAAAAACAAGAAACCACAAAATGATCAAAAGACGGGAAAGGAAGGCAAGAAACAGAAACAAACTCACCAAATTGAAAAAGAAGCAGGCTAAGAGACAAGGGTATTCAATATATGAACCATGGTTAGTATAAATACTAACATAATGTTCTACAATATATTAGAAATCATTTGGCTACGAGATCGATATTAAAAATTCCAACATCATTTGCTATAAAAGGGTATTCAAAAGGGAAAGAGTGGAATAATCAAAATCATATGCACGAATCACTCAACACAATTCAATAAAGACTTGGGTGCATCTATTGACTTTGGAGCCAAAAAAAATGTATGTTTTAATAGCATATTGTGGAGCTGTGATGGACACCTTCTTTCTATTGCTAGAAGAGAGACAAATAAAAGTTGCAGATTTGGGAATCTCTACTTTCTTAATGTCAATTTTCAATATTTTTAAATCTACAAGTAACAAATTCTCTCAAGTGCTTGCAAACCATTGGTGGGGTACATCCGAAAATAAAACCAAAGTTCACTATTGTAAATGGCTTCGAATGTGTAACCAAAAGAGATAGACAAGCTAAGCTTTAAAAACTTGGAGCTAGTCAATAGCCCTTTTAGCTAAGCAATAATAACGATAATATCAACCAAATTTACATTTTTCCTAATGTTTAAAACCCAACTATTTTAATGGGAATAATATTTTTGAATGCCAATTTGGAGAGGAGACTATCATGGGATTGGCAAAGTATCTTATTGGAAAAAAAAAAACTACTTACATATGAATTTTAATGGAAAATCAGGGATTGACAAAGTCTTAGTATCTGGAAGGATCTTGGGGTTCTAAATCGATTACTTTTAGAGTGTTATCTCCTAGTACCCCTATTGTAGATGAAATGGTTGATCTCATTGAGGTGGATAGGAAAAAGGTAGAAATAGAACATTGTAGCCTTTTTTTTTTTCTGGGATGAGTCCAAATTAACAAATGTTATTCTTCTCAACCCTCTAATGGGTGATGATGAGCTAATGTACTTTCATAATAAATAAATGAGTTTTCTCAACCCTCTAATCAGTGATGATGAGCTAATATACTTTCATAATAAATAAATGACGTTTTGTTTACAATCAAATTAGGTTATTTCTTACCCTCAACTAATGGATGATGATGAGCTAATGTACTTTAATAAAAAATAAATGAGGTTTTGTTTACAGTCAAATTAGGTTAATTCTTAGCCTCACCTTACTAAGAGTGGTCTTATTAGTAATGGCAAGGTGGGTCCCTCCAGCTTTGATCGTGACTCTATTTTCAAACCTAATGACACTAATTTTTGAAATTTGGCTCTCCTAAATAAAGTTACTACTTCTTTTGAAAGGTTCTTAATCGTAACCTCCCTAACAAAAACACATTAATTAAGAAAGATAAAGTTGTTATCAATTTTTTCATTTTTGTGAGTCGGATGTTTAAACTATCAAGCATGTATTTCTCCCTTTGTGATTTTTAAGGAATTCTTAGTTTTTTTTCCCTGTATTTAATCACTTGTAACTTTCTAGGGTTATCTTTTATGGATTGCTAGAAGGATATTTGTGAATTCTTTTAGTGTAACACCCCAGAACGCTATGAGCACTGTACGTCGTGAGCAGAAGCAAAATAAATGATTAGTTTATTTATTATAAAATAATAAATAATTTAACACATATAAACTTATTTTATTTATGACAATGAAATAGTAGTAATTGATTAATGCATATAATTAGTAACATAAAATGAGTATAACATATAGTTTTTATGGCAATGAAATGAAAGAAAAAAAATTAATAATAATAATAGAAATGGATGGAAGAATGGAGTGGAGCATGGGCGCTGTTAGAGTGGCTTATGAAGCAAGATTTGACGATGGATTGAGGAGGAAGCCAAAGCATGGTTCCCTGGTGGTCGGCGTGATGAACATACAAGAAGGATCGAGGCACGAACACACGAGAAGAAAAACAGAAGCAGGATAGAAAACGGAGGAACGAGAGAGAAAGGGGGAACCGTGATGAAACAAAAAAAAAAAAAAACTTGAAAAAAATTGGACTGTTGCTGTCCGTGATAATGAAGACCAAGAGGAATCTGTGTTGCTGGCTGAGAAGTGTGCGCTCCTGCTGCAAGCTGCTGCTGCTACGTTGAGGGAGAAGACGAAGACATTGCATGGGTGCAAAGGAAGGGAGGAAACAGAGCAGAAAAATCTGTGCTGCGTGCTGCTGCTATTTCATTATTGAACAGAGAGGTGAAGCATTGAACGGAGAACGGAGATGGAAGCAGAGCACGGCTGCTCCGTTGACGCTGCTACTGCTACTCTGGTTTGTGGAGTTCACGAACAGAGGAAGGGGAATTGTAACGATGAAGAACAGAGAATGAAGGGAGCTAGTTGGTTTGGGGTGCTGCTGCCAGTGAAGAAGAAAACTTGCAGGGGAGTGGAAGCTGGTCCGTGGAAGAAAGAAAAGAAGAGTAGGCTGTTGCTGCTATTATGACTTCCACCGGACAGAAAAGAGAAGAAGCTGCTGCAGAATGGAAAAGAGGCGGAGTTGATTTTGGTTTGGGTTTCGTTTGTGAATTTTGAAGATGAAACTGAAGAAGATATGCTGTGAGGAGGTGCAGATGCTAATTGTTGTTGCTGCAGTGATGAAGAACCGGGGAATGAAGAGGAACGGCTGCAGGTGTCGTTCTCATTGCTGTATTCTGCTGCTGAGTGAGGAGACGTGATGTTGGCTGAGCTGAAACAATGGAGGAAAGGCAGCAGTTGCTGCTGCCGTTGCTCACAAGTACCGAACAGGGGTCAGCGGTCACTTGGGTTCTGTGTTGGAACCAGAAAAACAGGGGAGTTGGTTATGGCCCTATGGCTATCCGTGAGGCAGAGAAAAGAGAGTTGAAAACGAAGGAGAGGGGAAACGGTTGGTGTGGCTGGTTTGGACGGACTGTTGCTGCAGCTTGAACGCGGTGAAGTGTATGTGTGTTTTTGAGTTACGAATTTGATGAAAGAAATGAAGAAGAGGAATTAGCAATGGAGAGTGTGCTATACTTTGTTTTTGGACAGCTAGCAAGAACAAGGCACAATGAACACCTTCAGCTAATGAACTCAATTTTGGTTCGACCGGATGATGAAAGCAGGATAGGTAAGAATGTTAGGAAAATTCTGATTAGTGTTATTCGATATAGTTAGTTAATAATGAAACTATAGTATAGTTCACCAATACAACATGAATTAGAATCTAATATAACGTAAATAAATCAATAGGAATTGATTAGGACAATAAAGTTTTGATAAACTTACCCATATGAGAATGACAAAATATTAAGGTTTGAGGAACAAAATTAACTAATGGATTTTCATGTGTTTATTTAAGTATTTAATTTAAGTTTTAAAATTAAGATCATTTGTTTAAGTAGTTAAAGATCTAGATTTAGGAAATTAAATGAACGAAAAATAATTGAACTGACACTCAACAATAATCTTAGCAAAGCTTTATTATTAAGAAAAGATTCGAAATCTCAGTTTGAACTAGACTATAGACCTGACAAATAGAAGTCTTATTTTGTTCAAAATTATTTTATTTAAAAATATGAATCATTTATTAAAATCATAGAAAACAAGAAATTTGGGCATACTTCAATAATAAATTTTAATGTATAAAACTGATATCTAGACTACAGGATTATTTTAGAAAGAATTGGAGTCTGAGAATGACTTGAATAAGATTGAATTTAAAGTAGGAAATTTGTGAATCTCATTAACTGTTAAATTTCAGATTATAGATTTCGAATATCGAAAAATTCGAAGGGAAGCAAGGAAGCCAGAAGATCGGCAAAACTAGGTGGGCGTGACTTCCTTGCTCATTTGTATTATACGGATTTAAGATTCAAAGCATTTGATTGAATAGTTCTAGGATTACTATAATTTTGTTAGAAAATTTATTGAATTGTTTGGTGTGATTGGATGATGGATGATTTATTAAATTTGTGTCGTGTTTATTTATAGCATGCATTAATAGGAAATCATGCAGTTAAACTTCATTATTTACGCATGTGAATGGCCTGCATTCTTTGATCTATTTTCCATGATATACATGATGATTGGCATGAATAAAATGGTTTGTAGAACTAAATTAAGACGATGGTTTATTAAGAATCCACGTACCGGTACGATTGACGAGCCCGCGGCGGATCGAGGTGGCATCTCCTATATGTCACTGCTTGAGATGTCACTGCTTGAGATTGACGAGCCGCAAGGCAGATCGTAAGAATTCCCACCCTGAGCTGCCTACGACAGCTCGAAGTCTTTGAGAGACAGTACGAGTCTAGATAGGTACCCTCTCTTGGATTGTGATACTGAGATATGATTGATTTTAAATGGTACCACCTGAGGCCTCTATGATTATGATTGGATTGGATCACAGGGAATACCGAGAGGCAGTTTCAATCCTCTTCTGGTTTTGACTTCGACCAAGATTAAATGAATGTTTGAAACGCCTAATGTTCGAAAGTGTTTGTAATGTTTTGGATTGGGTCTGTATAATGCATGTGATGTGTAGGTTCGATCCACTGAGCTTTCGAGCTCACTCACATTCTATTTTTCAGTTACACTTGTATTTAGAATGTGATGTCCTACGTCAGAAGACTCGCACTCAGATTGGACACCTCATGGGGAAGTCGTCAGGGATGGGTGATTGGAAAATTATGTTTTTGTATGATATTGGACTGTTTTAATGTCTTTACATTAGTTTAACTTCGATTCTTTTATATTTAAATGGTTTTACTTGTTTAACGATTTTAGTTTGAATGAATAGTTTGAAAATATTTTCCGCTGCAGTATTTGATGACTCGTATTAATGAAACCAGTGAATGTCTCAGGAAATTATTCCAATTCTTTTATTCCATATGAGAGATTATCCAGACATTGGTTTGGAAACTAATAATTCTGAACGGTATTTCGAAGAAAAAGATTCTGACAGAAGAAAATTTTAGTAGCATCTCGATTTTCATCGGGCGATGATCCACACGTGACGTAACACGTGAACGGAGGTCTGGTTAAAAATTGGAGTGTTACATTTAGTGTCAGGCTAATAGGGACTATCTATTATCTTGGTTCAAAAGCATCTTAAAAAATGTAAGAATAAGATTGAGTTTAATGAGTTTAGGTTCTAGTGGATGAGATGTGTGATAAGGTAAGGAAAATTATTGGTGATAGTATTAGCACTCCTTATTCTTTTATCATTTATGCTAGTGTAAACAATCTTGTTGCTCCCCCTTCCGTAACTATAATGGCAACAAGTGGAAAGTTGTATGGTGTGGCATGGAATATTACATAGTTCTACAGTAGGAACTTGGATAGGCATTTGTTGATTTTAGTATTTTTTTGAGGTTTGGCTAAGGGTTGGTTGGAGAATGGAGCTCTTTTTGCTAAGTATGTTGAGGCAAGGAAAATCAATAAAGATCTATCTTTTTGCCAAGGATGTTGAGCGAGGACAAGTTGTAAAGGTCTAAAGTATGCATTAAAATGGCATTTATTGCTCTAATCCTCTCAAACTTGCTAACAATGGTGGAGGAACTCTACCAAATAGGTGGCCATGCACATAGTTTGACTATTTTGATGGACATCTTGAGTTTTTTTTTAGTTAAAAAAATTTGGTTATCTCCTTTCCCATGTTAGGAGGAACTCTAATATCATTGCTCATATTTTATTGGCAAAAAGAAAAAATGAAAAAAAAAATCATACCATAATTTTATGCAACAAAAATATAAGTAATATAACTTGAGTACAAAATAATGTCAAATGAATATGTTCTATCTGAGCAAAGATTATATAGCATGATTTTTAAAAGTAATTTCAAAAATAGATTTAACGATTATCATATAATAAAAAATTACAAAATGAAAATTATCTATAAGGCATAGATGTGCTTGATGTAATTGATGTTAAAACATTAAGCTAGGCACATTAATGACACAATATATAGTGTAATACCCCAGAATTTTGTCAAATAATTACAATAAAATAAAATAATTCAAATAAAGTAAACCCTGAGAAAACCATGAAATTTATGATTAAAATATATACAATCAAATGTTCAAAAGGGGTAGGCAAACCAAAACGAAATACGAAATCCTACAAACAACCTACTGGTTACCGTAGTAATGATATTCACTACCACGGCAGTGTGTTCCAACCCAAAAAATCATCGAACACAACTGCATTCTGATTATCACGATAATGCTTTCTCACTACTGCAGTAATGCACATGAAACCTATGCAAAAACAATTTGGAAAGTTTCCAAAATGACCTTGAAAAGCTTCCAATGTGTAGGCAACTTCTAAAATCACAACGTGCTAATATTTGTATATGGGAAGCAAGAAAAGTGGAGTTTAGGACAGGTTTCCACAATGAAAGCAACCTAAAACTTTCTAAACCCTGTCCATTAGAACTATATATATACCCAAGCATGAGCAACCATTCTCATGACTTAAGCAAGTGCGAATTCCCTCTCTTCTTGCTTACTTAGTTCTTTTGTAAACACTCTTTCGTTGCTTAGTTGTTTTACGAAGCAAATAGAGCAGTAGGAGAGAGGAAAACCAAAGTTCTACTTCACAATAGCAAAAACACTCTATTTGGCATTCTTTTGGAGCAACCGAAGGATTTGACAATTCAACAAAGGTATAACAACCTTGTCTCAATGCTAAATACATGTTTCATAGTCTAGAAATCAAAGTAGTAGGATATTAAGATCGTAGGACCACTGGGGATGAGAGAAACATACCCAGAAATTCAATTTTTCTACTGGTTATCACAATAGTGATCAATATCACCGTGGTAGTGCCTTCATCTTTCTCTATTTCTGGAAAATTCACTCTGACTACCACGATAGTACATCTATTTTCTGCAAAAGCCCACTGGTTGCCACAGTAATGGTTCTAGAATTCTTGTATTTCACTTATACACTCTGATTATTGTTGTAATATATTCCTCTACCAAGGTACACTGAACCAAGACCATGCTTAGGCTCATCTAGGGTGATATCCTTGCAAAATATATGTCATATAGGGTAAGGGACCATTAGAATATGATTCAAAAGCATTAGAAACATATAAATCACTTAGAATAACGTTTTGCATCTTAATCTTCAAGGTTGAAGGATCAAGAAACTTGGAATAGCAACACAAGGACAAGAAGGACCTAAGTCAACAAGGTGAATATAACTTCCAGATTTAATTATTATCTTGATTTAAATAAAGTATGCATGTTTGCTTGTTTAGCATAGGGCTATCTCTTGAACTGAATATGCATGTTGCGCTTTGTACATGTACCTTGAATTGAATATTCACGTTATGCCTTAAATATTCATGTTAGAGTTAACTATATGTTGATTATACATTGATGATCGATTAACATGCTTAAGAGTAGCCATAATAATGATTAACATGCTCATAATGTTTACATGCTTATATAATTTAATTGGTTATTATTGTGATTTTTCACTAAAGAAAGGCTAAATAAAGATTATAATCTTGTACCAGCGCTGTGATGGATTTCATCGTGAGTGTTCCAACCCAGACCCGACTTGCTAATATTTTGATTTTTTGAGTTGAAACTGGGCATTTGGATTAACCCCACTTCCCAAATTGTGAACTAGGTATTTAGATTTAACCCCACTTCACCAATGATAGGTTTGAGTGTCCATATTTGACCTCTCTTCCTAGATTTGGAAGACTAAGGCATATTCTTTTTGGTTTTAATGTCAACTGATAACAAGTAATTATTTGAATTACCTAACCTATAAAAGTGTTTGACATGTATGTTTTATTTGATTAAAATAATGAGTTAAATATTTAGGATGATCCATTGGGCTCTTGAGCTCACCCCTTTTTCTATCATTTCAAGAAACTAAAGATCAGAGTTGAGTGGATAATAGAGACTATTTTCAAAGTTTTCTTTTCTAGTTTTGTTTTAAACGAGCATGTTGGCCCTAGTTTCCTTTTTCAGTTTATAGTTGTTTTATTGAATAAGTTAAAAGGTCATTGTACCCACTGAATATCGAAGTTAATCTTCCAATAATGATTTTGAATTATTTCCTTTGAAGATTTCAAAATGCTTTGTGAATTGATATGTCACAAGAAGTCTTATAGAGTTGGGACAGTGAAAAGATAAAAAGCAAGAAAGAAAAAAGAGATAAAGTAATGCACCGCTTCTCCAGTGGCTATCCATGATTTATGAATGATGCTTGCACGTGACGTGAACATGCTGAATTAATGATCCCAAGTGCAACACGACCCGTGAAGGGGAGGCGAGGTGTTACATGTAGAGCCCAAAGATTCTTATAAAGATAGAAACTTCAACAATAATGAGAAAAAGTCCTAACATCAAGAGGTTAAAACCCATATCAAAGGATAAAATTCAACTAGAAGACAACAAAACACAACTAAAACACCCAAATAATGAAAACTACAACACAAAAAGTAAACTATTTGTTACAAACAAACTTAAGTCATTGTTGTTAATTAAAAAGGGAGATGGAGAGGAGAAAACACCAAATGTATAGGAGAGGAGAAAGTGAGAGAAACAAGAAGTGGGGCAACAACTTGCAACAAAGGAGACAACAACTTCTAGGAAGGGAAGAAATAGCAATGAGGAAAGCAACAAATGAAAACGAGCAAGCAACAATGAGAAAAGAGAATAAGAAGAAGAAGAAAGGAATAGAGTAGAGAAAATGAAGATTTCTACCCCTTAAGAGTGTTTTCGGGTTTCAGAGTTTCTCTTCAATCAAAATGGTAGAAAATAAGGTAGATGTGTTGATATAGACGTGTCATTTAGTAAGGAGAGTAGCCACTTGTAATTGACTAAACATCTTAACTTTTATAATAAAATAATCATTATACAAAATGTAAATCATATTTTATGTAAGTTTTGCATTCTCCCTCTCATTGTAAGACCATATTCTAATTTTATTTGCTTGCATGATTTAGAGAATTATTTGACACAATGTTTTAAAAATGGAGAACCATTATAATCCTATGACAAAACATTGTAGGAAGGTTACAATTAAAAAAAAAAGATGAGAGAGGGAAAATAAAAAGAAATCAGAATATAATTCAACAATTTCAAGTTCAAGCTATAAGAGAAAATTACAGAAAATGTCAAGAAAAAAACTTATTTACAATAATATATAGCAGTTTTTAAGAAAGTTTCAATTATACCATCAAACCTAAACTATTATAAACAATATAAAAATATTTAGCATCCATGTTCATCTTCTTCCTCATGAAAGCAGCGCCACCACGATCTTTTTGAGCAATACATGGAAAAAGAAATGGAGAATTTTGAACTGTCGAGAAATTGGAGTATTTTGGATTTCATTTCTGAGTTCAATTTCTCTTCTGAACAGATTGTTAGATCTTTGAGTTCTATTTTTCTTTGATTGTGTGACGACCCATATTTTGATGTACAAAAATTTTCGGGTTTGATATATGTATTTTCGAAAATTTTAAATGAAATGCATAAATTATCCTCAATTTTTCTCAATTTCGAATTATTTATTGGAGAAAATTGAAATAATGGGGAAAAATACATGGGATTCTAAGGAAAATGTGATTTCCTGAGGGAAATAATTTTTGGGATTGATTGTTGAATTTTTAGAATTTTTATGAAATTTTTAAAGTAATTAATGAAACTTTTAGGAAGAAAATATAATTTTTGGTGAATTATTTAATTTTTGAGAAAATAATTATACAAATAATGAAAATTGGTGTATAATTGAAATTTTGATGAGAAATGGTGATTAAATGATTTTTGATAAATTTAGAAAAATATGGAAAAAATCTGATATATATATATATATATGTGTGTGTGTGTGTGTGTGTGTGTGTGTGTGTGTGTGTGTGTGTGTGTTTACAAAAGAAAAAGGAAAGGAAAACAAGAAAAAAATAAAAAATAATGTGGGTGAGGCTTGGGCGGACCCAGGCGTCGGGCCTGGGTCGGCCTAGGCCCCAGCGTGTTGAAAGGCTTGGCCCGCACGAGCTTCCAACCCGTGCGGGCTGCCTCACGCGCCCAGACACCAAAAGCCAGCTCGCGCCCTTCTTATATCTTTTGTGCAAATTTTACCTGAATTTTGGCTATTTTCTGATGATTTTTCTAACTAAAAACCATGGGAATCCATGGTTTTGAGGTGGCCAATGGGTAATGCCAACTAGGCACCACGCATAGAGACTTGAAAGCCATGTCGGTGGTCACGTGTCACCTTAATTGCCGTGCAAACACCCCCTCCATGCAACAAAACCACCATTGTAGCTGAAAATTTCAGATTTTCATAATTTTTCTTCCATCTTCCAAAGCTTGTAACTTCATTGTTTGACCTCCGTTTTGGGTGTTCTAAGGCTCTTCAGAAAGCTCTTGCTACCATCTACAAGGTCCCACAAGCGATTTGGTGAATCACGAAACCATTGAAGGGAAAATCATCAGGGAAGGGGGCTATTCACAAGGTTTCAAACCCAAAAAAACTGAAAAGGGAGTGTTGATCTGAACTTCGTAGGGCTGGTTCATACCCCATCTGAGGTTCGTTTTGGGGGTAAGACCACTCATTCTCTTCCTTTTCATGTATACTATAACTGATAGAAAATTAAAAACACCACCTTAAACGTGTCATACAAGCCGTTGAAGTTGCCCTGTTGCTAACTTTCACAACAGTTTTGCAGGAAAGTGATCTTGAGAGTGACTTTAAGCCTCCATTTCCAGTGGCTAAGGGCAACCATTTTGGCCGAGACTTAGACCAATTGAAAGCTTACATTAAGGGCTACAAGGAGGTATAAAGGTCGAACCTTAAGGCTTTGTAGATAAGTTTTTATATGCTATTGAAAACCCCTGTTACACATGAACTTTGGACTTAGACAAATTTTTGAAATTTCCTTATGTATGTCATGTTGTTGAGGTTGTGTATGAGACGATTTTGGGGCTTATGGGTATATTGTTTTGAAAGAACCTTGATAAGGGATTGTTTTATGACCTACATGCTTGCAACATGTACAAGTAATGGCCCTAGATTAGAAGTTAGAAAACTTGAAAATTAAGGCACTTAAAACAACTTAGAAAACTTGGAAATTGGAAATCAGTTTCAGGACAGAGACGTATCAGATTAGTTGACTTACCAAACGTAGGTATTTTGAGTTGAAA
>JAJIYU010011129.1:0-15563 GCA_030144865.1 Tinospora cordifolia
GAAATTTTTAGAATGATTAATAGAATTTTCAGATGAAAAATGTAATTTTTGGGTGATTATTGAATTTTTGAGAAAAATAATTAGATAAATGATAAAAATAGGTGTATAATTGGAAATTTGATGAAAAAGTAATTTACTAGTAATTTTAACAATTTTAGAAAAAAAATATGAAATTTATATATAAAATAAAAGAAAAGGGGATGAAAAAAAAATAAAAAATAAAAAAATAAAAAAATAAAAGAGGGCCCTGCGCAGCCCAGGCACATGGGCCTGGACTGCCCAGGCCCATGCGGGCCGGGCTGAGCACACAGCCCAGCCCGCCTCCCCTTTCTCTCCTCTCCCCTCTTCTTCTTCTTCTTCTTCCTCCTTTCCTTCAACCACTACCTGCAACAAGCATGGGGGAGGATAGTTTTGCACCTAATTTTGGACCACCGGTTGAGTCGCCGGCACGCCACCCCTGCACCCCGTGAACTCCGGCCAAGCAACCTCCATGCCGACCATTCCTCCGGCCACGTAGGTGGCCACGTGGCACGTTTTAGTTCGTGCAAAACACCTCCCAAACATCACAAAATCTGGTTTTGGTACAGAAAACCAGTTTGAATGAGCTACCTTTCACCCCTCATATCTTTCTCGTCCGAGCTCGAAATTTAGTGATCTTGGTGTCTATGGAAAAAGTTCATTTTCTTCTACATGTTTGTGCAAGCCGTTGGACTGAAGCACCAGCCTGTTGAGATGAAAATCGCCGCGAAAGTTGCTGTTCGTCACGAATAAACCCAGAAAAAAACTAGATCCGTGAATTCGTCCAACCTTGCGAGGCTAATAACTCATTCATCCGAACTCCGATCTTGAGGTACCATAGCTTGTTTTGAAGCTTATAATGTCTGCTTCAGCTTTCATTTTATGAGAAATACCAACTGACCTATTAAAACATGTCAAAAATGGCGTCGAAAAGGGGTTGTTCGTCACTGTGAAACCCAGAAAATTCAAACCATTGAGTTCGTCCAGTTTTGCGAGGCCGATATCTCACTCATCCGAACTCCGATTTTTAGGTAATATGACTCTTTTCGAATCTTGTTATGTCTACTTCATTTTCTATTTTATGAGGAATAGCTAATGAGAACTCGAACCACGTCAAAAAGGATGTCGAAATAGGCTGCCAAACATGCTAATCCGATACTTAGAAATTTTTTTGAAAATCTGCAGAAATACCGTGATTCTGTGCTCTCGGTTAGGAATTTTTAAAAATACTTAGAGATGTCTGATTTTCCTGAAATTTGGAGGATGCATTTATGAAACAACTAAGAATGTTGTCTAAAAATTCGGTCTCAAATAGATAAGTATAAGAGGGTTAAATAAGTTGCCTTTTGACTGTCTATTATTTGCAACCCGGAAAACCAAAATTTCCTGATATCACCCTTGGAAAACATACTAAACGGGGTCCAAAATTCATGAAATAAAATTCTGGAGATACCTTAGGAAGTGTAGATCATAACTGGAAAATATTGCGCAAATCCGATATACAGATTGACAGCAGCAAAATTGTGAAGTCCTGCTGCGCAGTTAGAGCAAATAGGACCAGATTTGAGCATCTCTATGATTCTACTCAAAAACCATAGAAACTGAGATCAGAAAATTTGAAACAAAGATTCTTGGGAATATTTGAATGATTTAGATCAAATCTGAAAATTTTCATATAAACCCAACGGTCGGATTTATCACAGAAAATTCAGGATCTCCACTCTATAGATAGAAAGGAAAATCTAGAATTGAAGGTTCCTGTTATTTCAGCTAGAAAATGTATCAAATGATATCCAAAAATAGAAATATAAAATTCTAATGAATATTTGAAGGGTCTAAATAAAATATGAAAAGTTTCGTGTAAATCCAATGGTTGGATTGATCGCAAGAAAATTGACAAATTTGCTGCACAAATTAAACTAAAAGGCATAGGATTGGTTAAGTATTAAAAATTAGAAATTTTGACCCAATTGGCTTGGTTTTGACCATATTGACCAATGATGGCCAACTTTGACTAAGGTGACCGAGTTTTACCAAGGTTGACCAAGTTTGAGTGGTTGACCAGGTTTGACCGAGTTGAATGTTGGGTCGACTAAGACCGACTAGGGGTAGTGGGACTGGAATGAAATAACATTTCATGAGGAACTAAAATTGAGTTAATATAATGCAGATTTGAGCGTAGATCACGGGACTGGGCCGAGTGTCGAGGGGACATCGGTGCACGAGACCCGAGGTGAGTAGTTTGACCTAGTTGTTATCTTAACTATATTCTTTGCATGAAAAATGATTAAAATTGTCATCGATTGAATGGTTTTATATGTTTGAACTACATGATTGATTAAAATATATGTAGTCGTACACCAATAGTGAGACCATAGGCTCGAGGTCCGAGCGCAGGGTCAGGGTACACGATGTGATTGGATTGGGCTCGAGGACCGAGCGATGGGATTAGGGCATATGATCAGTGCGCCTAGCCTCAAACCCGCTCGGGCATGTCACTCAAGGACCTAGCAGGGTTAGGGTGTTCGATGAATGCACCTAGCCCTTGACCCGCTTGAGTGGCCGGTATGCCTGACTCATGACCCGCTCGAGCGATAACCATAGGGTATTATTGATGATTTAAACCCTAGTCTGGATATAATTTTGAGCTGCATGTATTTAAATTACTTTTCATTAGCTGTTGCATTATTTATAACTGTTTTACTACATACCATGCTTTCAATTACTACTCATGCATACATGCACGATTTTTGGAGTGCTAGTTAGATGATATACTGGTTTTCTTACTCACTGAGCCATGTTGAATATTAGGCTCACTACTCTACTAACATTTCAGGTTTCTTAGCAGTTGATAGAGGGAAAGGCGTTGTGATAGCCTAGTTTCCCGTATGGTCCCGTATCCCCTTTTTGTTTCTATCGATAGGTCGGTTATTTTTTTTTGTAAGCCTGAACTTCTAATTGTCGCACTTTAATTAAATGGATGTTTAGATTACTCTGATGTGGCATAGATGTCGAGGTTGGAAAGGCTTAACGGCAGTGGGGAGGACTCGACTCGATGAGTCAGTTTATTGAGCCGCCGTGCCGGTCGGGTCGCCCTTCGGCCTAGGGAAGGGGTCGCGACATGCTCTTTCACTTATTAATTAAAAATGTATATATTTTCGAAATAAATTTACGTTAGAATCTTTTACGTCTATTTTAATATTTCTTTAACTTTATACGCAACATCATTGGTTTCCCTTGGAATCTGCTCGACTTCCTTTTTGGGCTAATAAGACACAAGTTGATTATGACCCTTTGCTAATTGAAACAATGGTACTCTTTAATTTCTTGTTGCCATAAGCACGCTTGAATCTCCATTGCTCATGTTGTTGGAACTACGTAATATCACTAAATGACCCATAGTTTAACTGTTTAAGTCCTTCCATAAAAACTTCAGATAGGAGCGAGGGACGATCCATGCTATTTCTCTCCGGTATGCACATTTGTTGTGCTCTTTTTTAATTTGTATGCTTCTAGTTGACGCTGGATCACTTGCATACAATTTGTTCCTTTGCTACCCAAGTACTCCCAACTAAATATACCATCATCAATGAGTCCAATTAATTCATCCTTGATTATTTTTAGGACCACACTCACCAAATACGTTGCAATTGCTGAGATCCTGACCTTCTCTTGCTAGTCTACACCTTGCAATTGCATGTACAAATGGCGGTCAGAGCTACCTTCTTCTTTTATAGGTTTAAACACGTACGTAACGCATTTTGTGACAATAGCCAGCACAAAACTTTGATCTTTTGTGGGACGTCATTTCTCTTCCACACTTTCCTCCACATAGTTGCACTGCTGTACCCATCTGAGAATTTTCTGGTTTTTATCCAGTTTCCTTGACGAGGAGCCAATGCCCAATTTTTGTTATGGTAAAAGAAAATTCGTTTGAAAACCATAAATACTTAATTATTTAAATGTGAGCTACCTTTGATGGTGTGCATCTAAATCCTTTTATTTAATATTAGAAATTTTGATTTTCTTTTGCAAGTATGTTAGAAATTTTCTTTTCTTGAAAGTAAAAATAGGACTACCAGTTCATATAATTTTTATTTAAGTCCTTATGTTAAGCTTATAAAAAAAAGCACTTAGACAATTCACTTTCAGTTATATATATACATAAAAGTAATTTTATTTTTTCAACATCTGCCAAATCAAAATCAAAACCATAGCATTTTTTATCTATAAATACGAACCTAGGAAGAAGAAGCCCTTCACTGCCAATTTCTAACTATCAAAAGCACCAGCAATATAAACTTTTGATAAAGCCTTTAAACAATATCCATCTATTTTCAATTTGAGCCATGGCCCTCGGTCATAGCAAGTCCTCCTCCATCCTTGCTTCAGTGGTAACGTCCATGGTGCTTGTAGCAGTTTTCTTTGGGGACGTCGCAAACGCAAGCTCTCTAACCGTGTGGAGCGGCCCGGGATGCAACAACCGTGCCGTGAGGTACAGCCAATGTGGTTGTACAAATATTGGGCTAAACGGTGGCTATTCTTTCATCTACAATGGCCAAACTGCTGCTATGTACAACCAACCTAATTGCAAAGGTGTTGCACACACTAGGTTCAATTCTGGTGCAAGGGGCTGCAACCCTTTTGGATGGAAGAGTATTTTCATCCAGTGCTAAAGAACAATATTTATATTAACTTTATTTGATATATATGATGGTCATTGTTATAGTTAATATGTACAAGCTCTGAACCTAAATAAGAACACGCAGTACTGGTGCATGTAAGGGTTGATGAAAATTAAGTACTAGATATATCACCTTACATATATGGTGCTGTATCATCATGTTTCTGTTGTGTCTTTATAATAAAGCTGTGTGGGTTGAGTAGCTAGTAGCTTTGCCAGGAACCAATAATATTCTATTTTCTACTAAATCATGTGATATAGTTGCCTCCAATATATATATATATATTGATATATATGCTCAAATGAACATTAAATCCATTAGTTTGGGGGTTTAGTTCAGGTTGGTCTTCCTAAGATAGCCTTAGACCATTAGGGACACTTTTTAAAGAAGGTCTCGACCATCAAGGACAGGTCTTAAGAAGAGATGCTTGTGAGTAAAACTAGATCATGCTTTTGCAAGCATGACCCTATGTAGTTTAACATCGTAGCGTCATCACACTGGTTTTCTAATTATTTTGTATCTCCACTGATTGCAACTTAATCCCTAGCTAAGTCCCCTACTTGGGTTTGAGTAACTTGAACCTATAAGAGAAAAAATTCAAATTAATTTTAAACTGTATGCTTCCATTTTATTTTGACTCATGAAAACCATATATATCATATTAATTAAACCAAGAGTATCTGAAACTTAAGAGAAATCAGGGAATGGAAACGAATTTAATTTCATGTAATATAAGCCTCCAATTCCCAATATAAGAAATGATACTTACAACAATATGTAATGTTCGTTGTCATACCTATACAATAATGTTCATAGTGACGTTATCGATCCAGGTGTTGTTAAATAGTCAATTATTTTTAACAACAATTATGAGTCTGTTATTGTAATGTGCTATGTATTTGTTTAAAAATCGACTTTACAACAATGGTCGCACGTTGTTGAATACAATAATCTTTTAACAAAAACCTTTTAACAATAGTCACTTGCATGTTATTGTAGGTACATGTTGTAGGTACCTTACAACAATAGACACTCGTTGTTGAAACTCCAACTTTTCAACAACAACTGACTATATGTTATTTTACTATTTCTTTTATGACTAACATTGAATGTCGTCATATATAATCACATGTGTCGTGTTGTAGGTATCTTATAACAACACGCGCTCGTTGTTGAAAACTCCTGCCATTTAACAATAGGTGTGTGCTTGTTATTGTATGCTACTTACAACAACAGACGCACATTTTCGAAGTTCCAACCTTTCAACAACAATAGATTACATATTGTTATATTATTCCTTTTACAACTAAAGCTGAACGTTGTCATCTTTGTCATTTTTTTAAAATAATAAAATATTTTACTGTAATATATAATGCTTATATTTACTAGTACCTGTACATTCATAATATGCAAAACATTCATCCACAAAAATATATATTAAACATTCATCCTATGATTTCAAGAGTATATTTAACATCACTTAAAGATAGTACATTTTATAGTCTTAGACATACAATTCATCAAAGCTAAAAAGTGTAATTATTATTTGTAAAACTTATTATTAATCCTTATAAACAAAAGTCAAAAGTTCTATAAGCGAAAATTCATATTGGAGCATCAGCACTTCTCATCTTCATTACCTATCCAAAAATTGCATAAAAAATTAAGATATTGATATAAAAGTAAAATAATATAAGCAATACAAAAGTGATAGGTAACAACCTTTTAAAGAAGTCAAAAATTAGGTAGGACCTCGTTGTAACAAAGAAATTTCTATTAAAGCTACATTTAACATAATTCAATCTAAGTGGGGAAAATAAATCAATGATTTAAAATTTCAGTTGCTAAAAAATACCAATGGATCCAAAAGAATTTATATTTGCATTAATTTGAAAACTTGCCAACTACAATCAAGAAGATTGGAGAAATACAATATCCAAAAGGTATTGAGTATGTTTCAAAATCATGTATTGATAAAGATTGCATTTAATACGAAGATCAAGTAAAAAACAAGGCCACCATTTCTAGCAAATAAGTATATGCGACCCATTGCAATTCATAAGACACTTCTACTTGAAAAACTGTTTTACTTGGAAGATGGTATGAAATAGAAATTTTAAGGAGCACTTAAAGTTATTTAATGTGACCACCGATCAATTATGTTAATTGGTGGAATTCTGTGAAGATGTATATTAGCAATAATAATAATAATAATAATAATAATAATAATAATGATAATGATAATAATAATAATAATAATAATAATAATAATAATAATGAAACATCATTAAACTACCTTAGTTGTTTCCTCCTTTTCAAAGCCCAACGGCAATAAAACCTCTACAGAAGAAAGATGAAGGCAATATCATTAAAACACTATGTAACAAAGAAAAAATGTAACATGATGAGCTGTATCACAACTTTAGTACATTTAGCCTCTAGAACGTGTGACTCACATAAATATACAGATGTCAAAAAAAGTTATAGATGCTTGTCGATCATTTAACAAAGAGAAAAATCTAAAACAAATTGTTAGTTGTCACCAATAATGTCCTACTTCATTTGTGGCATTTTGTCCATCAACAATATTTATAATTTTCTATGTTTCAACATGAAAACATCATCATATGGAAGGGTTACACTTCATTGTTATTGTATTAAAGACATGAACATGAATGAATAATTGTAAACTATATAAAAAGTATGTGGTTGATCATTAGGCTTGCAACAAATAAAAGTAAAGACTAGATACACTAGATGGCTTGCCACTTCATTCAGCAATGCAAGTAATAAGATAATTCGGAATTCCTTCATATCAATAAAAATTTCTCACTCAAAGAAGGTAGATCCAATTTGTGTGGAAACATTAGATATCTGATGCTTGAAGGGGTGAGCCACCACTGCTCATTACTTGATACAACATCACAAAGGTTGTCATTCAATGATCACTTATATCTTGACAATAAGTTGGAAAACAAAACCTAAAAGAAAGCAAAACTGTTCAAGTCTTGACATTCTCAGCAAAACTGTTCAAGTCTTGACATTCTCGTAATAAGGCAGTGAATTTACATTGAGGACATTGAAATTACAAATAAATACGAATTTGGAAGAGAAAAATGAAGGAAAAACTACTCATTGGTGTCGGGACCCCTTCCCTAGGCTGAAGGACGGCCGGACTGGCACAGTGACTCAACGAACTCACTTATCGAGTCGAGTTCGCCCAATCACAATTAAACCCTTATATTCTAATTTCTACAGCAAACGACATCAGAGTAATTTAAACATTGGTACTGTAAGGTGCGGAAGTAACAAAATATTACACATTATCATGTCCCGAAAGTACAGTTTGACCATTAAACCATTACAGACATACAAAATGTGACCGACCTCAAATCGAAACAAAAAGAAATAGAAGACTACTCCGGACTAGGCTATCACTACGCCTATCGGCCGCTGAGGAACTTGAAATGTTAGTAAAGTAGTAAGCCTAAAAGTCAACATGGCTCAATGAGTAGTAAAACTAGCATATTACTTAACCGGCATCCCAAAATAATGCATGTATGCATGAATACTAACAGTAAAACAATTTCTCAAGAATCATGGGATGTTATAAAAACAGTTATAACAGTGCAACAGTTTGAAGAAGAACAGTTTAAACACATGTAGCTCAAAACTATATCAAGACTAGGGTTCAAATCATCAAATACAACCCTATGGTCATCACTCGAGCGGGTCATGAGTCAAGCGTACCGGCCACTCAAGCGGGTCAAGGGTTAAGCGCATTCATCGAACACCCTAACCCTGCGCTTGGTCCTCAAATGTCGTGCTCAAGCGGGTCTGAGGCTAGGCGCACTGATCATATGCTCTAACCCGGACGCTCGGACCTCAAGCCTAAACCAATCACATCGTGTATCCTGACCCTGCGCTCGGACCTCGAGCCTATGGTCTCCCTATCAGTGCATAACTATATATATTTCAAATCCATCCTTGTAGCTCAACACGAGAAACCATTCAATCGATGACAATTTCAATCATTTTCTATGCAAGGAATACAGTTAAGGTAACAACTGAATTAAACTACTCACCTCGAGTCCCGCACACTGATGTCCCCTCGACACTCGGCCCAGTTCTCCGATTTATGCTCAAATCTGTGTTACGTTAGACCTAATTTTAGTTTCTCATGAAACATTGTTTAATTCGGTCCTACTATTCCTAATCGGTCTCAGTCAATTCGAATTCAAATCGGTCAAACCTGGTCAAATAGGTCAAACTTGGTAAACTAGGTCAAACTCGGTCAACCTTGTCAAAATTGGTCAACATTGGTCAATTTGGGTCAATTTGGTCAAGATCAAGTCAATTGGGTCAAAATTCCCAATTTTTAACACTTAGTCAATTCTAATCCTTTTAGTCTAATTTGCGCAGCAAATTTGTCAATTTTCTTTCGATCAATCCAACTGTTGGATTTATGCAAAACTTTCCAAATTTGATTCAGACCCTTTAAACATTCACTAGAGTTTTATGTTTCTATTTTTGGATTTCATTTGATACGTTTTCCAACTGAAATAGCTGGATCCCCAAATTCTAGATTTTTCTTCTTATCTATAGAGTGAAGTTCCTGAATTTCCTGTGATCAATCCGATAGTTGGATTTGTATAAGAATTTTCAGATTTGACCAATATCATTTAAATGTTTCCTAGAATTTTGGCTTCAATTTTTTTGATCTCTTTTACTATGGTTTTTAAGTTGAATCATAGAGATGATCAAATCTGGTCCTATTTGTTCTAACTTCGCAGCAGGACTCACAATTTTTCTGCTGTCAATATGTATATAAGATTTGTGCAATATTTCCCAGTTATGATCCATACCTCCTAAGGTGTCTCCAGAATTTTATTTCATGAATTTTGGACGCCGTTTATTATATTTTCCAAGGGTGATATCAGAAAATTTTGGTTTCCTTGATTGTATATGACTGACAGTCAAAAGGCCACTTATTTGACCCCCTTAGACTTATCTATTTGAGACCAATTTTTTACACAATATTTCTAGTTGTTTAATGAACATATCCTCCAAATTTTAGGAAAATCAGAAATGTCTAAGTATTTGTAAAAATTTATAACAGCAAGTACAAAATAATGGTATTATGACAGATTTTCCAAGCTTTTCTAAGTATCAAAACATGCATATTCGGTAGCTCAGTTCGTCATCATTTTTGATATACTTTGAGTGGTCATTTGTTAAGCTTTAAAATGAGCCATAATACCTCAAGATTGGTGTTCAGATGACCCACGAAACTGCCTCGCAAACTCGGCCAAAACACAATTTATCTGATTTTTCCGGGTTCTGTAGTCGCGACCAGAAAAGTTCATGGCCGTTTCTGCTCCAAATAGCCATGTTCGTGATCAATGGCTTATACCTCCTTGAAGAGGGCAGTCTGAGCTTTCCAACGACTATGAGAATGTCTAAAACGGACTTTGGACGAGAGAGATATTGAGGTTGGAAGATGGCTCGTCCAAACAGATTTTTGCATAAAAAAATAGATTTTGTGATATTTGGGTGGGGTTTTGCACGAACCAAAACGTGCCACGTGGCCGGGGAAATGGTCAGGCATGGAGGTTACTTGGTTAGAGTTCACGGGGTGCACGGGTGACGTGCCGGCAACGTCCACCGGTGGTCCAAAATCAGGTGCAAAACATGTTCCTGCCATGCTTGTTGCAAAGAGTTAGTGGCTGGAAAGAGGATGGAAGAAGGAAGAAGAAAGGGAGAAAGGATAAGAGTAGCGGGCTGGGCTGTCCAGGTGGTCCAACAGATTTAATTTAATTTTTTTTTGGTATTTTTATTTCTCCTCCTTTGTATATGTGTATATATATACATATATATACTCATTTTTCATCATTTTTTTAAATTATTAAAATCATTTTATTTATCATTCTTTATCAAAATCCTCTAATATACACCATTTTCATTTTTTATACAATTATTTTCTAAAAATTAAATAATTCACCAATAAATTATATTTTTCTCCCAAAAATTTCATTAATTTCTCTAAAAATTTCATAATTATTCTGAAAGTTCAATAATCAATTCTAAAAATTATTTCTCTCAAGAAATCACATTTCCTTATGATTTCACATATTTTCTCCTCAAATTTGTATTTTTCTCCATTATTCTCAATTTTTTCAATAAGTAATTCAAAATTAAGAAAAATTGAAAATAATTCGTGTATTTCTATTAAAATTTTTACAAAAATATATGAAAATATATATTCAAAAATACGGATCGTTACAATTGGAAAGATATAATCGGATAATGTGTTCACAACGAATCACACTGTGGGGGAAAGGGTTTAGATCCATAAAACTGAAAGGAAAGAATAGCATTCTCATCTGGTCAGTGCAATAATGATTTTCTTATAATGATTTCTAGGAGCATAGTAAAGTAACTTGGATTCTCTGTTTTAGATGTAAAAACAAATTTTGCAGACCAATAATAATTTTCTTGTAACAATTTTTACGTAATCCGCATGAAAAGTATATTTTTGATCCCCACTTCTCCAAGTAAAATTTCAAGCACAGAATTACACACATTATGCACCAAGAAAGATGACACACCAAATTCAAATTGTTGCATTCCACTGTTTTTTAAAATATATCCTCTTTCATATCAAAAACCAAACAGAAAAAAGAAATATTATAATAAAGGAAGAGGATCTAACGTTCAACAATTTCATAGTTTTAATACACGAAGTACAATTTAGATGATTTTTTTTCTTTCAAATTAGGGAGTATCAACAGAAAAAGGCACAAATTCACCCAAAAAGAATTCATCCAATTTAGACGATTTGGTCATGTTTATGTCATCCAACGAGAAAAAGATATAAGTGTGGGCTGGGTATGAATTTTATTTCATGCTTTTCACTCCCAAACATGGATTTAGGAAGAAAAATCTTCTTAACCTATTCCAAACTCATTTGTAAAGAACTTGTAAAATTCTGTACAAAGAGAAGTGAGTGAGTAGCAGAACACTTGAAGGTATGTGCCAGCACAAAACAACGAAGTTTTCAGCTTGCTTTTTATTTGAAACTGAATTGTTCTAAAATTACCTGTCTTCAGCAAATGTTGGATGGACTGATCAGGTCCAAACTTTGTATGGTTCCTTAGTTTTATTCACACTCTGTAGAAGATATCAAGCTAATTTTAAATCCTTTAATCTCACTTCACCATGAGGACGAAGCAAATGGCAAGAGTTGTGTGAAAGAATAGAATATAATATGATATTATTGATTGAATGATTTGTAATAGAACTTACAATGAGCATAAATAGATAAATTTTTAAATATATAAAAAACAAAATATAAATATAATATATTAAATAGTATATTATAATATCTTATTTATATGATATAAAATATTATAATATTATATATATATATATATATAGAAACATCCCCCTCAAACTTAAGATGGTAAAGAAGAAATCATCTTGAGTTTGTCAACTAAATCTCGATGTTGGTCGATGATGAGAGAAATGCATCGACACTGACAAAAGTAGATTAAAGGAAAAACAAGGGCAATAGTTAGCATAAAAAAATGTAACATAGCAGCAAACAGTAGTATCGTGACATAATAATGTGTGAGCAACAGTATGCAAATGGAAAGTAAGTGCAGTAGTTAGCACATAAAGAAAAATGCAACATGGCAGTAAACATCGATATCATGGCATAACATGCACAAAAGTTATGACATAAGAAAAATGCAACATTGAAATATTATATAAACTTCAGCTTTATACGACATTGATGAAAGAATTGTTTTCAGCAGGGTCAGCGGTGCAACAACAAAGGCTCTGATGGACCAGCACTAGTAGCAAACAGTAGCAAATAGCAATAGCACAAACGATGATCGACAACAAAAGAAAAGCAAAGCAAAACGACAAAGTGACAAATAGTGACAATGACCACAAGCAAATCTGATACCATGTGAAAGAATAGAATAGGATATGATATTATTGATTGAATGATTTATAACGGAACTTACAATGATTATTAATAGATAAATTTTTAAATATTTGAAAGGAAATATAAATATAAGATATGGACTTGATATTATATAGTATATTATAATATTTTATTTATATGATATAAGATATTATAATATTTCATATATATATATATATGGTAACAAGTTGTTGTACATTTGAAACCTTGGCGTTCTAAAGCAACTTTTTTACTAACTACTGTTGACCACCCTACAAGTGTACAGGTTCAAACTAGTATTAACCGGTGAAACCAGATATCGTACTCAGAAAAAATAGATTTAGTAAAATACCTTAAATCCTAATCTAATGGTGCTTTTCATTTTATCAAGGCTCTAATTGAAGTGAGTGTATCAATTTCTGAACAAGAATCTAAACTATCGAAAGCGATTAAACTTTATTTTAAAAAAGTTTATAAAGGGGTTGTATAGGATAGTGAATGCCACTATATGATCTGTTATTCTTATTTTAGATCATAAAATATCTACACTATGAGTTCTAGCACCTGTAATTGAAACGCTCTCCCTAGACGCTTCAATATCTATTAGTGTTGTCTTATAATGCCCTCTCTCGAGGTGCTTAATCAACAACCTAATGTTGTGAAATCAAAAGTCTTGTGCAACTCCCCAGATAAGTTAACAACCCCCCGGTTAATCAACTATTATAAGTCCATGCCGTGACAACCACTCATCAAACCTCTCTTCTGAGTTAGTCTAATGCCTTGAGTTCATCATGTCTATGGCCAGTAAACATAAAGCATTAAACATACATACTGTAGAATAGTGTTTTTAAATCAATAACTTCAATAAGAAATCACAGTTCATACACTGAACATTCACATCCCAGACAAAGAAAACTAACTAGCTTGACATAAAAGTAATTGAAAGCATTAAACAATAATGAACAAAGTTAATCATACTCAAAACTTGATAAAAATCTTCAATCCCTTCTTGAGACCCTTGTTTTTGCCTTTCTCAGCCGTCACAATCGAGTTTTTTAGTATTAGGAATGTTTGGGCTCTAATAATCTTTACTATTTATAGGCCCGCACTAAAAAAATCCTAAAAATACGAGAAACCCAGTAATAATCGTGTGACCACGGTTAGTATTGTTCTTCAATGAAAATTCAGATTTCCCTTGTTTTGTGCACCGTGGTCCATTTTTGTCCACGATCCACGTTCTAGTTACCGCGGTCACCGATTGACCGACCGTGGTAACTAGTAAGCTATGATCTCGTTCTGTCTTTCTTTAGCTACCTCGATCGTCGGTTATGTGACCATGGTCAATTGATGTTTTCCTCGTGATTTCCTCTTCTCTTTGCCTTTATATGATGCACTTTCTCCTTTAACTTTACTCTGAACTTGCAATACACTATATTTTCTTCCTTAGACATCATTTTCTTATTGAAGAGCATTAAATCTTTGAAACAAAGCTTATAATGCAATAAAACATGCAATTCCCTAACCTACATGCTCATGCTACTAATTATGCATAACTTCACCTAATTCTCCTTTTATTTTCTATAAAATGCAATAAATCACATACACTAATGTTAACCGACTGTGCAACTAACAAATACCCTCAAACTTAGATTGTTGTTCATCCTCGAACAATACTCTAAATAAAGGAGCTTACCCATGTCATAAAAATACATTCATTTTTTTCACTCATCATTATGACCTCTATCTTCTATTCTTGCAGTATGATTGATTAACACATCCCTAAGGTCATTCAAGTTGTCTAAATTTTCAGCTCATCTACCATTCTTCTTTAACTTCACCCTCTCATCTGTTAGTATCTCAATCATCCTAGATTTGTAGGTGATTTGCAGGCATCATCCCACTCACAAAAATCCTTTCCTAATACCTAGGTACACAGACCCTCTCAATTCTATCCTTTATCTATCTTCTACTTAGTTCAAACTATAATCAGGATCAAAGGTCTTTTCTTTAGGTTGCAACGTGGTCTGGTTTAAGGTACAAGTGTACTAGGAATTTAAATCTGACTCAAGTGTACACTCATAGCAATAATGTCAACCTAGTTTGTTTGATTTTCTCTATATAGCTTGATCATTTCAGTTCAATCCTCTGTTTTTCTTTATTCTCACACCTTATCTTCATGACTCCCCCAAACTTATTTCATCCTGTGCACTCCAAATTATACCCCATCTACACTTATACAAAAGTAGAAAGTTTAGTTGTCATTGACAATAATGAAGTACTGAATAATTATAACTCTTCTCTTTTTTTTTAATAAAGAACTAAAACACATGTATTTCAATATTAGCATCCTCTCCTTCATTCACATCTTCAGAATAGGAAGTATTAAAACTATGAGTGCAGACAAATAGGTTCTTCTGAGATATTCATAAAAGGATCGAATGTTTATACATAACGTTTGGGTTCAAAACAAGAAGACAGGCTATAAGGTTCAAAATTGGCTGCAAGGGATTATAAATGCAGGGACTGGCCTTTAGGCTAAGACTTAAACAATGATGACCTACTTCATTTCATTCTTAAAGTCATTCCTAAGCAGTGTTCAAGACAGATTTGATCATTTCGAGGGTCTGATGAAAGTTCTCTCCATTTGTGGTTGGTTTCTACTCCTCACTTTCTAAGCTTTAGATTCTCAATCTACCTAAGACTTAAGGGATCTGTTAAAGTTAAATTTTCGACAAACCAAGCACACAGGCTATTTGAAGAAACCTTAGATATTTGCTTCACCATACTGTAGGAATTTTACAATTTCATAGGTCTCTCAATGAAAATATATACAAATATATATATATATATATATATATATATATATATATATTTGTATATATTTTCAT
>JAJIYU010011130.1:0-15566 GCA_030144865.1 Tinospora cordifolia
ATATTCAGCATTAAAATTCAAATAATACTAGAGAGTAGAGTAATCACTTCCACCTCAGTAGTATTTCTCTGAATCCTTGTAGTATTATCTCAACTTGTTTTGAGGCTTTGATCAACAGTCTTCGGGATCTACGTGTCAAAAATGTGATTCAATCGATGTCTATGAACAGTACTGTATGAATAGTACCTTATATATGAATAGTGCCAAATAGTAACAGTGAACAATACCGTATGAATAGTACCGTATATATGAACAGTAACTACGTATGCGTACTGAAATGGACAACAATATCTCCCAACTTAAATAATGACTAGAGCAGAGTAATTATACCTGCTTTGATCAGAACCACCTTCCAATTGCTTCAAAAGGGGCACCCAACAATAGATCTTCACTACTGCTATGCAGAAACTGGGGTTTTCCCCTTCCTACTACTATATTTGTTGCTTAAAACAGCTGAAGAACAAGAGAAGAGAAGAGAGTAAGTAAAGAAATTCTTTCTCTTTTGCTGGAATAAATTTTCAGAATGAGGGGGGGCGGGGTTTATATAGATTTTTCTGGCAGAAAAAGACGAAACCGTACAGTTACGAATAGTTTGTTATTGTAGCTACAGTGCCTATTACTGTAGCTACAGTAACCACCGAATCTTATTTTGTCTGCCGACAAAATAGTGATCGTATTTGTGAACAGTAACTATATATTTGAACAGTAACCGTATTTTTGAATAGTAATAGTAAATTAAAAAATTTTTTTTTCCAAATTTCGAGTATTACAACACCGAAATTTGTGGGTATTACAGATGTGGTGAGCTACAGAAAAAGTGTGGCTCTTAATCTGTACTCGCATGGTAGAATGAAGCAGAATGAAGGCACCAGGAGTGATGATGAAAGATCAGGTCAAATCAATGTTGACAGTAGGATCCAATCATAGTGGGTCTTAAAGAAGTGAAGAATGGAAGAAGCTAGGCTGTCATATCTTGCATCAGAGTTTTTCAAGGACAATGTGTAATATCATTTTTGATATTTCAGATATATATAATTTGAACACGATTATGGTTCATTTATAACAATCTCAACTATTTTTCATTTTAATTTTGTCATTTTATTTTGTCTTCTGGGGCACATTGTTTTATTTTTGACTTATCCATGAATAATGTTATTCATATGTGAACTTTATTATACTAATTTTATTCGAAAATGATACAAGTAATCAATTCACGGGTTATTCATACCATTATTCACGCATTATACCACATTTCACGGGTTATCATACTAATTTTATTCGATCTTTATCCCTACATTATACCACATTTCATGGCTTATTCATACCATTATTTACGCATTATTCAATCATTATCACTAGATTTTTATACACACATTATTCGATCTTTATCCCCATATTATACTACATTTTATAGGTTATATACATATACATATACATGTATATATATATGTATGTATGTATGTATGTATATCAAATACGCATTATTCGATCGTTATCGCTATATGTTTATACGGGCATTATTCGATTTTTATCCCTACATTATACCATATTTCATTGGTTATTTATACCATTATTCATGCATTATTCAATCGTTATCGCTAAATTTTTATACGGACATTATTCGATCTTTATCCCTACATTATACAACATTTCACTAGTTATTTATACCATTATTCACACATTATTCGAACGTTATCACTAGATTTTTATACACACATTATTTAATATTTATCCCTAAATTATACTACTTTTTATAGGTTATATATATATATATATATACCATCATTCACGAATTAATTATTCAATTGTTATCGCCAGATTTTTATACATGTATTATTTAATATTTATTCTAACATTATACCACATTTCACGTGTTATATATACCATATATATTATTCACGCAATATTCAATTGATATCCGTACATTTTTATACTTGCCCTGTTCTAGCATTATACCTACATTATACCATTATTCATGGGTTATACCATTATTCACGCATTATTTTATCGTTATCCTTATATTTTTATACACGCATTATTCGATCATTATGTTTACATTATACCACCATTCACAAGTTATACAATTATTCACGCATTAGTGGTATTATATAAGTATAACATATGAGTAACGTATGTATATATATAACGTAATACGTTTACAGCAGTCAAATAAACCTTGTCATAGACGACTATAGACAACGTTCACGAATGTATGTTGTAATAACTTATGTTCTTTTAACAAAAGTTGACTAACGAACGTTGTAGAACGTTTAATTCGACAACGAGCAACTACGATTGTTGTAATAACATAGAACAACGTTCGTATGCTCGCTATAATGGTCTTTTCAACAACGTTCCCATGCTGAACATTGTCATACACATTTTAAATAAGCGATTTTACAACAAACATTTTATGAACGTTGTTATACGCCTTCTATTGGAATGTTAATTAATGCATGTTGTGGAATTGACGTTGTTGTATAATCAATTTCTTGTAT
This sequence comes from Tinospora cordifolia, assembly GCA_030144865.1. NCBI lineage: Eukaryota > Viridiplantae > Streptophyta > Magnoliopsida > Ranunculales > Menispermaceae > Tinospora > Tinospora cordifolia. The sequence goes on from JAJIYU010011130.1 coordinate 2,499, forward strand.
TGTAAGTTGGCAACATTTTTACTTGTTTCTAGGTATAGGAGTTTGGGTTATGATACTCAAAAAAATTATGCTATATATCTGTATCTAGCAAACATGCAGTCAACACCCAATCAAACAATGCATCCAAACACAATAAAATTCCAAGCTTCCTCTGTGCTTCCAAGTCTATTTGCCTAGCTTCACACTCGCCCTTCCACACAGACTTTCACTTAAACTTCCATTTCAATGGCACAAATATCTCGATCTCTAAGTCTGATGCAAGACCCACCATGCTGGACTGCCCCATCCTAGTATAATATAGTGCGTACAAGTTCAACCAAAGAAACCAATCACTCACCAAACAAGATCCACCATTATTCGAATCCAAGATTCTTCCATACACCTAGATCCCTATGCACCCCATCCTCTGTAGAGACTAGAGATACAACCTCCTCCCAAACTTGGGTCCTGACTAAACAAGTGTGTGTTCAACACGTTATCTGTTTCTTACCTATGCCTAAAGTCTTTTAATTTCTTTATGACCCACTGTGCCATTCATGGAAACACTCGGTTTCTACATGAGTCTAGTGTTTCCATGCAATGCATAGTTGACTTAGTTTACTTCATACCTAAGTGATACCATTTGTCTCAAGTGTTGTTTTCTTGGACCTTTCCAAAATAATAATGCAACCCTCTAGGACCTTTAATCAGCATAACGGTCGTCCCTCCAGTACATACTTTCTATGAAGAAGATCTAATCAGATCAGCCCTTTAGGGACCTTTACCCTAAGAGAAGGTCAACTATCAGGGATCACTACCTCTACTCATGTCACATCAGCAATAGTACTCAAGTACGTTGGCATCATCCAATGCTTTTCAAAAATCAAGTTCAAGACTCATTTCCAATGAAAACCAAATTTGGTAAAATCCATTTTCAGTGAAAAACATTCGATGATTTCAAAACCATGTAATATTTGGAGTGACTCCGAAGATAATGCTAAACAACCATTACCTTGTAACCTGAATGTGACTCCATCATGCATCCATTTCAGTCTAAGACTCTACAGTCCATGTTCTAATTTTTTCAAAGAGTTTAGTAACAGCTTTGACTCTGTGATATCAATTGGAATACATTCCCAAAGAAGTACTAACTATGCCCTAATACCCCTTTGTGACACCCTGGCTTAAGGTTCGGACTTCCTAGAATGGAACATCGGGTTACCATGCCTTGAGAACCGGAGTTGTCAAATTCTCTTTCCTGTTTCCACACGTATGGAAACCTATGTGCATGCATGAAATAATTTATTCAAATAAAATAAGTAGCGGATGAAATCTCAAAATCTAAACCATCAATGTCCATTTTAAAATAGTCCGTATATGACAGTTCCTGTTCAAAGTCCAAAACATGGAAACTCAAAAGTAAAAATACCTCTTAAAACTAAATAGGCTCATGCCTAGTTCAATATTTACATCAAAATACACGCCAAAATAAAATCAAGTCAACCTCTTAAAGGTTTTTCCTGTTATGCCTCGAGACCTATATAAGTCAGTGTAAATCTCTCATGTGGGTACTTGAAAAATATAATTTGGGTGAGCTCGAAAGCCTAGTGGGTCATTCCCAAACATCACGAGCATTATAAAGATTAGATCCAAAACATGCAAACACTTTCAAAGAATTAATCATTTCATATAATAAATTGGTTTGTTGTAACCTATGTCCGAAGGAGATATTCTCTTGGTAATCCCTAGAGGTTCTAGCATGTCATGATGTGCTAGGCTTAGTTGTATCTCGCAATTAGGTGTATGCTACAATTACCCAGCCATACACACTAACACATCAATTCTCATTGCGTTAAGTTTCAAGTACACTACACAACCATACTTGTGGCCTTTTAATCAATTATCAATCAATAACATCCACAAATGTAGAGGTACACTACACAAGCCATACCTATTGCATTCAGGTATGTTGAGCTCAACCATACCCTTGGAATCCACTATCTCATGAACAAATAATACTAAACAACCATTATTCATTTCCAAGAACTCTTAACTGAGTAATACAGTGTCAGAGTAGGGCTACCTATGATGCGTCTCCAACTGTTTATTGTAGGGATACCACCATGCACTTAGTAGCTACCTACATCGCATCGACAATTGTATTCTTAAAAATCATTTATCTTCCTTTAAGTTCTCAATCAATCAAGTCAATGTTATACAACATACTATTCACAATGGTAACATTCATAAATTTGTGGAGAATAGAGATGAAAACCATGAAATGCAATAAGAGTAATTAATCTGACACCAAGTACTTTATTTAATTCAGTCAAGCCAATAGAAACCAAAACATGCATATAAGCCTGAAATTATTAAACAATCATGTTTTAGATTAAAATCTAAATAATACAAATGAGCAAAGAAATCCGCCCATATGAATATGATTGATCTCCTTTGCAACATTTCGACGTATTTTTCTGCTTCTTAATTTTCAATCTGCAAGTTGAAATCATAATGGTTAATTCCTCAAGCTCCTATTTTGATTAGTCTTACTGAATGAAAATAATTCTAAGAATCTTATATTCCTAAAACTCTCCAAAAATTAAATTCTAAAAACTTAGTCTTTTCAATTATCTTTGTTTTTTTGTCCACCTCAAAATAAATTTAGTATTAGAGCTCAAAGTCTCCAAAATTTCCTCCAATAATATTTTCTATCTCCTAAGGAAATTATTTATTTTTAAAACAAGGGTTCCACCCACATAAATCTGGACTAGGGTTCCAAAAATCCCTATTTCCACATAGTGGAAGTTCTAAACTTCTAAATTCCTACCTTCACATTCATATCAAGAAAATAATTTATTTTAACAAATACTAACAAGGATTTAAGATTAAAATGACTATTTCTCTCTCAAAAATATTAGATTCCTTAAATCCCAAAATTAAATTAAATCTCCCATCTCGAACCTTCATAACTCTAAAACTATCGTTCATTCACCTCTAGATAATTCATTTAGATTAGAACTAATAATTTAAAACACTAAAACTTGAATTAGGAGCTCAAATTTAGATCTTTAAATATGAGGAATTCTAAATATTCTAATCCTTTTCTTCTCATTCAGACAAATCTAGTAATAGATTTAAAATAAATCTCTGAATCTTCGAAACCCCTTAACTTTGATAATATACATCCTCCACATCAAATTAATATAATCACAAAATAGTATAGAAAGCATTTATAAAAAAAAAAGGATTACAAGTAGAAAAATTCTTTGATAAAGAAGTTCCAAAATTTTTCTTTTTCCACTTAAGAGGTTTCGTTACTTCACAACTCTATTCTTTACATTCCAAATCATTCAAATAATTCATTTGAACTAATTGTAGCTCAAAATCAAGAAAATAAACTTTTATACCTTTTTGCAATTGATCCTGTATTCAAAACACCTTCAAATGAAATTCAATATTCTCGATCTATTGCAAATTCAAATACAACATTCAATCTATCAAAATACAACAATGGAACTTCAAAATCACTCATTAGTAGGGAAAATGAAACTCACCATGTTCCAACACGTCCCTGACATTGAAACCCCCTTTGATAACGTGTTCTTCACGGATCAATGCTCCAAAACCCTCTCAAAAATTCCTCAAATGAACAACTAAAGTTTTAATTTCTTTGTTTAAGCTTTCTGTGCAAAAACCCCAATCTAGGGTATCAAGTTTTCGTCATTGCAATGCCCTGAAAATTCAGATCGTGTTGCTCAAGAGTTATTCCTAGATTTGGGTTCGTTCTTACGGTTCTCTTGCACACGAAAACAAAATCTAGGGCATCCTTGTTCATTTCCTTCTTCCTCATGCAACACACATAGAACGCAGCTACAGCTATGTTCTTCTTCTTCACGCACGAATGAACACAGTAGAATGAATTTACAGATCTTTACTTAGATTTTCGTTCTTCGTTCATGTTGTAGCTAGTTTTCTTCTTGTTCATTTCATTCTTCTTTGTGAAAGAATAGTAGCTCACAGTGTTTCTTCTCCTTCAAGGATGAGCAGCAATGCATGCAGCAACAACGTAACAGTAGCGACATTCTTCTTCCTCACTCGGGAACACCACCAACTGCAGATCTATGCTCTTCTTCACACCACTCGGATCTCACCTTCATCCTTCTTCTCTGTGTGGACATCACAACACAACAATCTTTGTCTTCAGTCTTCATTCATCCAAATCGCAGCAACAACAAGGATTTTTTCTTCTTTATACCCAAATCACAGCACCTTTGCTTCTATCTCTTCTTTGTCATGCCGTAGAATGCACACACCACATTCCCCTCTCTTTCATGTTCGTCAAGCAAAATGCACAGCTTCTTTATTTGTTTTTCAATCGTGCATTCTTTCTTCTTCTTCCACGAAAATTCTAGTTCCTTCTTTTTTTTTCAATTGTCCAATATTTGATTTTATTTTCGAAACCATAGGTTATGCATACATTTAAATAAAATATTTTTTTAATTCATTTATTTCCTGATTAATTGATTTTATATTTTTCTTGTCAACATGCACGCGTGAGAGTAAATTCCATTCATTTTCTTTTTTCACGCCTCTTGCGTCTTCGTATCCATGCAAGCATCGTATTATTTTTATTTTTATTTTTCTCCTTTTTCTTTTCTTTCAATTGCTTCCAAGCCACGCACCTATATATTTATATATCCGGACACACTATATTTACCCTTGTGTTAGATCATATTTTGTTTGCTCAAAATCGTATCACCTATGTACCTACATCAATGAAATTGTCATTATGTTCATACCACCATTATTTCTTTTAATACTAATCTATTTTAATTAATTTGTACTCATAACATTTATTTAAATATATCATTTATTTATTTTCTTGATTAGTTTATTTTATATTTGGTAGTCGATGTATACACATTCGTGAGACTTCGAGGTATTACAGTATTACCTGGTCGGTAGGCCACGATTGTCGAGATACGACAATATGGCCTAGTCAGTGGGCCATGATCATCGATGATGCAACAGTATGGCATGGATGATGGTCATGTTCGTGCAAAATGGCAATATGACCAAATGATCCTTAGAGTGAAAGAAGGATGTCGAGTTTTATATTGGACGCTTGAAACATGGCATTATTCGTTGCATATTTCATGGTATATTAGGTTGCTACATTTTTATATGTTAGTGATTGTGTGTGCTATTTGTTATTGTATTTTTTATATGAATGGTTGTGATTTTGCTTGTTGCCTTACATGTAGAGTGCTAAACTTAAGTATATATATCCTTTTGCTACTCATTGGGATCACATGGATACTGAGCTCACTACTGTAAACATTTGAGGTTCATCTAATGTGGATAAGTGAAAAGGCATGGTGATCGTGTGATCTTTTCAGCATAGTCCACAATAGGTTGTTTTGTTGTTTTCTTACTTTGGGTATTTTAAATTAATATATACAATTTTTAAAAAATGTAAAGTTGAACTCGACTATGTTAATGTAAATAATGTTAAAGACTTCCACCGTTGTTACATTATTTCACTTATCTCTTTGTTAAGGCACTATGAATACTATTAATGATTTAATGGCAAGGATTAACAGTAGTTGGTGAGTTTGACCAAGGAGTAGACTCATTTGACTATTGTACCGGTCGGGCTGCCCATAAATGGTTTTAGAAGGGTTCTCGATAGAAATTGAGGTGAACATTTTTGTATGGTCAACTTATAGTGTAACAGAACCAATTATAGTGCAACATGCTACTTGGACTTGTGTACCATGCTATAGCCTAATGTTTTCAAGGTAAGTTTCACGATGTAGTGTGTAACAACCTATGGTGTGATACACTACAATTTTTTTAAATTTTCCTCGATGCGTTGAGGATTTGAAATCAATTTTGTTGCTTAATTCAATCACTTCATGCTCAAATTAATTTTTTGACTGATAGTAGTTCTATGTCAATAAGATTAATTTAACTAGTTTGAAATTGTGATTGATTATTGTTAACTATATTTAATTCAGGTTAAAATTGTGAGGTATTACATAAAAGCTAATCTTAGTGTTACAGCAAAATATGCAATTATAAGCTAGCGTAATCTTGAACTTGTGGGTTACAAGTTTGATATGATTCTACAGTGGGTTCTATTTAATATCAAGTATGATTACAAGTGTTTCAACATTTCTATACGTGTGTTATACTTGCTAAAATACTTGAAAATTTTGTGTTTTAGATGATTTTCCATGTGTTTTAAAGTCTATGACATAAGCAATTTGTGTTAATGTGTTTGAAGTCAAATAAAGTTCAATAAAAACAACTTTTTGCAAAGAGATCTTTGTGTGTTATTCCACTTAGTTAAAGATGGTGAAGTTGACATCAATTTAAAGATTATCATATTAGTCCATTCATTATTGTAACATTTTTCCCAACTGTGCAGCTTTAACATTTGAATGTGGCCCTAGAAACTTATATTGTTGTGCCAAATTGTATTACCAATTTTGGTTTCCTTTCTCTTATTTTCTAATTATCATAGCATTTAAAAGATTAATTTAAAGATTGGTAAATATTACATAAAACAAATATCACAATTGCTACAAAGTGTGCTATTATTTAGGAAGTCATATATTGGTGTGTTTTATTTATGGCTAAAGATGAATCACAAGATACGAGCATCAGTCATACGTCTTCCATTATTAATAAAATCTTACATGCCCAAAGAAAAATGGGCTTCCTATGTAGAATTTGGTATTTCTAGTGCTTTGCCTCCTATCATATTGCTTAGTGTTGCTCTAATAGTTACAATTCTTAAAGAAATGATGAGCCTAATTCAATGTATTTGATTTGCCCTCTTTTGTCACAGATGTTGCCAAAGAAGTTTTGGTGCTCAAACATTAATGTTGCTATCCATTTTAATCTTATTTTCGAGGATCGACTACATAGGCACCACTTAGCTTTTATCTGTAGGTGGCTAGGTTCTATTGGAATTACCTATTCTTTTTGCCAAGTATTTTTACCTTTCAAAATTTCTATTTGAAATTAAATGTAATGAAGGAATATGTCATTTATTTTCAAAGATGTGCTTATGCTACTATTAATTGTTGTACTAGTTTGCTTCCCAACAAAGGTAGCTTTTTTTTTTTGGATAGCATCACAAAGTTTCTTGGTTTTCTTCTTTGTCTTATTTTGGTCATTCTTAGCCCGAAAAATAAATAAATAAATGCATGAATCTATATCCTCTAAAGCTTGTCCATTAATCATGGAAAGAATTATGCTTTTGCCAAATAGGTGGTTGAGCTGCAAATATTCGAGGGGAGTCGAGTGCTCAAACATCTATTACTCTTAATAGTTCATTTGAACCTGATGTTGCACTTATGGGTCCAACTATTGCATTAACTTCTTCTATTTCTCTTGGAGAGTTTCTTGATTGCTTCAACAATGACCTGCTACCATTATTAAGGAGCAATAATTGATTCAACCAATGGTTCAATTGATCAATGGCTCTTACGATGGTGTAGCTTAGCTTGGCCTTGCTTACTAAAAAAATGTTGAGTACTTATGGTACGGTCAGCTTTGTTGTTGTTTGTTTCTTTTATTTGAGTTGATGGCTCATTCATATGGCAATTTTTTTTTCTTATTGTGAACTCTTTACTCTATTTTTGGTTTGGTTTTTTATAGGGGCAATTTTTGTCATATGGGTATTGGTTGTAAGATGTTGTTCCTTACTTGTTTTGCACCAAACAATATCAAAGGAGGAGATTTTTAAATGAACATTAAGTCCCTCATCTAAAATTATCAATTCTGATATTTTTTTTAGTATGTTTTTATAATTGGTATGTCTTGGTCCTAAAAGAGCAAAATATAGATCTCATAGGATCTTGGCTTTTAGTTAGAATTGACAATCTAAGAGGATCTATCATATTTAGCAAATAACAAGGAATAGGAAGATATATAATATTTAGCAATGGTTAGCTAATCAAGAAGATCTACATATTTAGCAACCATCACCTAATCAAGAAGCTTTCAAATTTATTTCATATATGGGGTAGTTTGTTAAGGATCACTATTTTTAGAGGATTGCATTATATATTTTCTCATTCTCATTGTATTTAAGAGAAAATGAGTTAACAATTGGTAACTATCATATAAATAGCTATTACATGCTCCACAACTATTTCTATTCAATAAGAAATCTTTTTCAATGTTTTTAACACACACCTATGCTCATATCTACTTATTTTATATTTATCTAAAATAATTGTATACCCTTGATTCTTTTCAATTTTCCACCTTATTTGGGATGCATAGAGAGATAAGATAACCCTAAAATACTAGTAGCTATATCTTGGTTTTAGGTGATTTACTAAATAATTGTGTAAGGCCTAAGGCCATAAAGTTTATTGCCATCAAGTTGAGAGATAATAGTCGCTAAACATCTCTTTTCCTCTTTTTCTTTTCTTTTCTTTTCTTTTTTTATTTTTATTTTGAGTTCAACTATAAGTATTCTAGTCTTTTTAATCCTTTTTCTAAATACCTCAAAACAACAAACACCTTTCCTTGTTCCTGTTTTCATCATTTCTTTAAAAAGATCAAGACAAAGTGGAAGAAGAAAATGAAGGAGAGAGTTTGGCATTAGGGATAGTCCAACAAAAAGGCATAAAAATTTCACTTGGAGTACTAGTTGCAAGTTAAATGAGTGGGCTGTAAGTAGGGGCACCTTTTTTTATCTATCGTGAAGTACATTCTCACCTAATAATAACTTAGATAAATGCAAGGATCAAATCTGAGCGGAGTGTTTGACACTTCTAGCATGGAACATCCCTCGTATCATTAAAGAAATAATAGTCCATATTATATATGACAGGAAAATTGTCTTACTTTTATGATGAAACTATCTCGGACATAAAAAAAAAATTACCTTTTTATCTATTTGAATTTTTCTAATTAATTTTATCCTTAGAATATTGACAATTTAGTACTTTTAATGATTGAATATCAACTTAATATAAGATTTTGGTTCTTCTATGTAGTGTTTTTTATAATGTTAACTTTTCAATTTTTTTTAAAGATTTGTTTCTTTTTTATATGTTTTTATGTTGTCTACATAATAGCACATTTCAATAATAATAATCATGTAACAACCTAGAAAAAGTACTTAACAAACTAACAAACAAGAGGGGCCGTTATTTTATTTTGTATGTGTTGCATGGGCATGACCATGTAGCAATCCAAGAAGTATGTGGCAATTCCTCCCATAGCATTTTTCCACCAAGCAATGGGTTTAAGTGGCGACAAAGGCCTTTTTTTTTCCTCATTCTCTCGTCACAACAACCATCATTCCATCTTCTCTTTTATTCTTTTCTTCTTCTTTTACTTTTTTTTTCTTTCATTTGTCTTCTTTTCTTCTTTCTTCATAAAAAAGAAAGGGAAATGCTAAAGAGTTGAAGGAAAAATACTAGAGTATCGGGTTCCCAACTAGGTTCAAAGTTTGCACAAAAAAGTTGCTTCTAAGAGAACTGTAGCACTTTGAGTAGTTTTCTTATATTTACTACATATGTCCTACATAAAAATGTGTTTTGACTTGCTTAAGATTTTACATTAAAAAGCATGCTTACATGTTGAGATAATGAAAGTGGCTTCTCAAGTTGTGTAGTATACCTAATGAATTGTAATATTGAGGAAATAGATTACTTGCAATTTCAGATTTTCAATGTTGTGTACTAGACCTAAGAAATTGTGACATTTGAAAATTTACGACACATGATTTTATTATTTAATAGTCGTACTATAAAGAAATGATATGTCAATGTGAAAGGATGAAATCAACATGTTGTTATTAAAATCCTATTTTTACTATTTTTCATAATAATCTTGCCATGCATGCATAATTTTGGATGTATATGAATGATGTAGGGCACTACTCCCTAAGCTCGTTGTGGATATATGGTTCATTACTCTTTCTTTACTAACATTATAGGTTTTACTAGCTTACGAAGGGGAAAAGTGCTAGCATTTGAATAATGTTATCCTTTTAACTAGACATATGTTTAAATTTCTTTAAATTTTATATATCAAACTTTCACAAATAAATAAAAAAATGTTTTACTATGTAATTATTAACTCTGCATTCGATTAATAAATGAGGGAGGCTTAATAATGGTCAAGTGAGCTTAGATCAACAGAGTGGGCTAATGAGACCATTGTGCCGCACAAAGCCTTTCCTTGTGGGAAATTTTATGAGTATTGGAAAAAAATAAAAAAAAAAACAAAAAGAGGGGACCCCAGAGACTTGGTATCAAAGCCTAGAATTAGCATAGATTTCTAACCGTAAGCAACTATAGTAGTAATATGCCTGTGCTATGAAAATCTATCATAAACTAAGTTGAATTGCTATGATAATGTAGATGGATCCAAGCATGGCAGATTTACTTGAAGAAGTCAACTTAGACTAACTCTTAAGGATCTATTTTGGTACCTAATAAAATAGTGCGAGTAGTTACATGTTCAATCAAATTTTCTAGATAGTCAGTTGTATCACATGGAGGCCCTAATGTGTAATACCCTAAAATTTTTTAAGAAATGAAATGAGATGATGAATGGAGTCCAATTCATTTCTAGAATAACCTAGCACGCTTAAATTTGCCCAAAAACCTCTCAGGGGAGTGAAATTTAAGAAAGAAAAATGAAATAAAATAAAACAAAACAAAAACAAATCACCCCACTTGGTTTAAGCATCCAAAACTCATTTCATCTGTCCAATAAATGGTTTATTTGCTAGGTATGCCCTAGTAGTATCTCAATTAGAAAAGAAAATGGGAAAAAACCTAACCAATTAAAAGATATGAGCTTTTATTAAATTCATGTGAACCCAAAAATGTATGGGTGATGATGCTAGCATGACATGATCATGTGTTATCATGTACATCATACCCTACCCAACTATATGAGATGTTATACATTGTTTGAAAACCATGAAAAGTGATTCCATACACCAAGCCAAGTGATCCTGTACACCCATATTTCATAAACCCAAACCATCCCTTGTATGTGTGTGTGGGTGTGCACAAATGTGACAAAGAGAAGTTTATAAAACATGAATGGTGCACTCTCATAACCCTAGTCGTCATCTACTATGGAGAATGGAAAGCCTTTAAGAAAGAAACTTGCCAAAACATCACCAAGGAAGAGACAAAAAAAATTAGAAATGGCAAGTTTCCTTATGCTTGAAATGGCACCACAAGTGGACCATGTGAGTTGGCCAATTTACCCTTATTGGTGCGCCAACTTTGAATGTGAGCCAAATTAGAGCATTTCCATGAACCAACATAGAAATCCTAGATAATGATCTTGTGTTCCCCAAGTTTGATCATGTACTCACCATCCATGCATGCTCAACGTCCAAAGAAGATAGATTTCTAATACACACTAAGTGTGACACCCAAGCAAGGAATATGGATAAAGGAAAGATTCTTATTCATATGTATACTTGCCAAACCAGATTTGAAAGAAGATATGCTCACCAAATCTCCTCAAGATGACATCCTAAGGGGTTTGGAATAAATCCCAAATCTGATTTTATGCTCGCACTTAAATAAGAAAATAAATGAGAATCCAATATGTGCCCACACTTAGATTAGAAAGCCTTAGTGGTCCCATGAGCTCACTTGCCCTATTCTATACAAATTGTCCCCTTGGCTTATGGAAAGATGCTCAATTTGTGAGTTGCCCAAGCTGCCCAAGACGTCCCCCCTAGCCTCTTGAAAATCTATATAAGCCCCCCTTGTGTTCACTTCTTCATTCCAAAGCAAGAGTTGACACTTCCCTCTTAGCTTGTTCTAGCCTTCTTCTTGGCAACCCCTTTTCACTCTCTTGAGTTCTTGAGTTTTTTAAGTGAAAAGTTAGGATTCTCGAGTACTTTTATTGTTCTTCAAGTGCTTAGAAGAGGGGAAACACTAATAAAATTTAGAGAAAGTGCTTCATAAGATGGATGAGATTTCTTACACTTCTATTTGCTAATTTGAGTTTCTAGCATGTCCATGCATGCTTATTTTCAAATTTCAACATGATGATTTTTATTTTTAGTTTAACATGTTTTCATGTTTTAAGTGTTCATGTTCCCATGCCATGCCTAGTTTCCATGCTTAGGTTTGATTTAAAGTATGAAGCATGTTGTGTGTTGTTTTCATGCCTCTTGAATGATTTTTTTTATTTAGTTATTCTAATTTTGGATCCATAAATAAGTTGGAATTAAGTCTAAGATTTTGAAGATTTATAACCACGTACTATCATTGTGATCCATATAGGTGCTATGAGTGTTCTTATCACATACAACGGGTATGTGGTTTGCCATACCAAGGGTATAGGGCATAACACAAGGTACAGGGAATGTGACATTACAGTAGAAAGTAATGAGATGAATTGGCTTTCCACCCAAAGAGGGATATCTTGATAAGAACATCAAGGGTTTAGGTCCTCTTTTAGTCTTAACATCAACTATAACCAAAAACTTGTGTGAATCTCTTAGTGCATGATATTGACTTGAATTATTAACTTAGTTGTTTAAGAATGATACACTAGGTTATGTGCTCACCCCCTCCTTTTATTTTTTAGGAAATTGACTTCAATGAAAACCATGAATGTTAGTTAAGCCTTTTTTTCGTAAATTTAGAAAGTTTTTAATTTCTATGTAAGGGCATGTTGCCCAAGTTTTGCATATTCCGCTGTAATAGTTTCTTTTTAAGATGGAGTTATGTACTCCACTTTCTTAAATTAACAAAGATTATGAATTTCTTTTATCTCTTGTATTATTGCCTTATTTAATTTGATTCCTAAATTTTAGTTAAGTACTCTTGAATTCCATTGTAATACCCCAGAATTTTATCAAATAATTTAAAATAAATAAAATAAGTCAAATAAATTAATTTCAAAGATTTTAAGAAATTTTGGGTGCAAATGGTGAGTTGGCACATGAAAAAAATAAAAAAATTAGAGATATAGTGAAAATTAAACAAATAAAACCTTAATTTGATAATTAAATAAAAAATTAAGGTTTAGTAAAATAATTAAATAAAAATAAAGTATAAATACACATAT
>JAJIYU010011131.1:0-15536 GCA_030144865.1 Tinospora cordifolia
CTTAGAAAGTTTTTATTTAATTTAATGTAGGGCAAATAGGCCCAAGTGAACTCATGTATTTTTAGCTTTAAATTTATTTTTTGCTGTAATGGAATATTGTACTTGGAATTGTTAAACGAACACATGAAAGATCTTTTTTACTATGATGTTATTTTTGTACATAGACTAATGTACATAGGAACCCTAATGCATTTGAGTCTAAGAAGAAGAAAATGTAGCACAGGCTCGTCTCTCGGGCATCCCAAGATTTTTGATCAAAGAGAATTGAATCGTCAGATGACGTGGAAGAAGGGACTTGGGAGGCGGGGTGTTACATCAGGATTCACACCTGAATGAACTGGGTTTGAGAAATGATCCCAGAAAAGGGTTTGAGTTTCAGAATTGATCTCTCTCCCCAGATCTAGAACATAGAGGTTAACCCCTTTTGGTCTAATTGACAACTGTTGATAAATAAATGTTTGAAACACTTAATGGATGATAAGTGTTTGGATGTTCAGTGTTTGCTTTAAATAACGCTATGGATGTACTGTGTATGATCCACTGGGCTCTTGAGCTCATCCAATCATTTTTTTCAGGTAATTATTGAAGACATGGTCCTAGCAGATCAATGTAAATTAATAACAGTGTGCCTCACAATACGATGATAGTAGAAAATGAACGGTATTGTAGGGCTTGTGACCCACTATATTTGATCATGTCTGATGTCGATAGTATTTGTATTATCAAAAGATGGCTATTGAGCCCAAAGATTTGTTCGTAACTTTGATCATAAATCAATGTTTTTAGTTACTTTGAAATATTGAGATTATTGTGTTTCCATTGTATTTATACTTTATACCTTAGGATATGATCTAATGAAACTAACAGATGTGATAAATGATGAAAAAAAAGTAATATCCCCAGTTCTCAGATAGAAAGCAAGATTGACGGCACTCGGAAGAAATGACGTCTCAAGCTACGAGACAACTACGTCGCCTATGACGTATGTGAGAAAGATCGGAAGCTGGGGTGTTACATTATGTAATCCTGAGATTATTGTTGTTCTGTTGAATTTATACTCTATTTTTTACCTTGGGAATGATCTGGTGAAACTAAAAGATGTGATAAATGATGTACAGAAAAAGTAATATTGCCAGTTCTTAGATAGAAAGCAAAATGGACTATTCTCGAAAGAAATGAAGTCTCAAGCTACAAGACAACCACGTCGCCTATGACATATGCGATAAAGATCGGGAGCTGGGGGTGTTACAAAGGTGGTATCAGAACCTAGGCTTTAGACACCTTGGGTAAGAATTAGAAGGAATTGACTAGTCAGGTAAGACTATTTATTTAGTTAATTTAAAAGCCCTACCTCAGATCTTGGAAACTGAAACGATTTTGAAAATTTTTTTTTTTTCAACAAGAGATATATATCTTCAATTAATTTGTTTGGATACCGAGATTACGAGTTGAGCTGATAGTGGGTAAGCCTTGTCTCGAGTAAAGCTAAACATTAAAAAGGAGATTGGTTATCCTGTTCTAGAAAGCACGGTTGCTAAGTAGACTTCGGTCTAGCCGTCCGATCTGGAGGTTGTCCCACCAGCTCATACAGGTAGTCGAAGTTGAAGAACACACTTATTTTCTATAATATATATATATATATATATATAAGGGCAAAGAACTCACTACAAGTTAAAGTAGATGCCAAAAGTAGTATCGAGAATAAATCAATACTGTCAGTTTGACAAAAGAACCTTTTAACGAGAATTTGAGACCCTAGGTCTAGGAAAGAGACCTTAGGCAGAAACTTGGGTGTTGCTAAGTGTGGCACAGTGGATCATAAATAAAAGCTTTTAAGGCATAAACTAAAGATGGATAACGTGTGAAAACGAAACACTTGTTTGGTTAAGGCAAGTGATTGGGAGAATCCTGTATCTTTGGTTTCTATATGGTATGGGACGCATAGGATTCAGGGATATAGAGGAATCTTGGACTCGGAGAATGACATACCATGTATGGTGAGTGATTGGTGGCTTTGGATGAACTTGTTTTCCTATGCTTGGCTAGTATGGGACAGTCAAGGTAGTAGAGCTTGGGAAGCCTTGGACATCGAGACACTTGCGAAAATTATTTGGGTGCAGCTTTGTCCTGGGTGAAAACCTAAGTGGAAGGAGTAAAGTAGTATGAGACACTTGAACCTGAAATCTTAGGGGAAGCTTGGAACCTTGTTGTGCTAGCTTGATTGTATGATTGTGTGTTATGCATGCTTTATTGCTTAATTATTTTGAAACTAAATCTTGTACCCATGCACAAAAAGAACGTAGAAGCATAAACTATTAGACCACTAGACAAATTGAGAACCTAGAAACATAACTCTAGAGTCATAATAGAACGGATTAAACAAAAACAACATAAATGAATACTAAATTGGCGTAAATGTGTAGGTAATGACTGAACCTAGGGTTGCTACATCTGATGACACCGACTCTCAGGAAGCACAAAACAACATGACTGAAGCTAGGATGGAATATCTGATAAATGAGGTTACCAGAAGAGTAATTGAGCGATAGAACATACGTTATATCGAATAATGCCTCAGGCGGCACTACAGCCGTAGGTGCAGGAACAGATTCTAATGCAGCAGCCAATGCCAGCACCTGAGATTCCAGATCATTAGGAAGACCAAATCCCTGCTGTCGAAGGTACATTCCTGTTATTTAACATTGCTGTAAAAGTTTTGTTTGATTCGGATGCCACTAAGTCGTTTGTGCCAGAAGAACTAGTCAGAAGATTACAACTAGTGACATCTACATCACCAGAACCATTACATGTGTCCACTCCTATAGGAGAGACACTATAGTTACTCGGAAAGTTTGCACATGTGAATTAAGATTTGGAGACAAATTAATAACTACCGACCTTAGACTATTACCTTTCCTAGGGTATGATGTGATACTGGGTATGCATTGGTTGACTCAACACTAGGCCCAGATCGATTGTCTAAGATGAAGAGTCACATTAACTCTACCATCCAGAGAGTTAGTAAAAGTCAATGGATATGCAGAGACTACCTCAAAGTCCTATGACAGCCATGTTACATTGTCTAAAACAAAGTGATGACTTCAAAAAATTGCTAGAGGATGATAGTAGATCTGGAGAACCTAAGAAGATTTTGGAGATACCTGTAGTACGGGAATATGCAGATGTATTCCCAGATGATTTGCCTGGACTACTGCCACACAGGGAGGTAGAGTTCAAGATTGAACTTTATTCAGGCACAAATCCTATAACTATTCCTCCTTATCAAATGACGCCAGTAGAACTAATTAAACTCAAGACACAGTTGGATGAACTCCGTGAAAAGGGATTCATTTGACCTAGTGAATCACCATGGGGAGCTCCAGTATTATTTGTGAAAAAGAAAGACGGATCCATGAGGTTGTGTGTCAATTATCAAAAATTAAATCTAGTAACCATAAAGAACAAGTATCCTTTGCCAAGGATAGATAACCTATTTGATCAATTGAGGGGAGCTACTCATTTCTCTAAGATTGATCTTAGGTTAGGCTATCATCAGTTGAGAATCCGAGAGTTAGATATACCTAAAACAACCTTTAGAATGAGATATAAACATTTTGAGTTCACCGAGATGCCCTTTGGTTTGACCAATGCCCCAGCGACATTCATTGATTTAATAAACCGGGTGTTTAGACAATATCTTGACTGCTTTATAGTGGTATTTGTAGATGACATTCTAATTTATTCAAAGACAGAAGCTGAACACTTAGAATACTTGCGGATAGTGTTGGAAACCCTCAGAGGTCACCAACTATATGCCAAGTTCAGCAAGTGTGAGTTCTGGATGAAGATGGTCAAGTTCCTTGGCCATGTAGTATCAGCAGAAGACATCTCTGTGGATCCGGAGAAGGTGGAAGCTGTCATGAATTGGAAACAGCCAAAGACCATTACGGAGATCAAAAGTTTCTTAGGTCTGGCTGGATACTACAAAAGGTTCATATAAGATTTTTCTAAACTGGCAGAACCTATGACTAAGCTAACTAGGAAGGGAGTTAAGTTCAATTGGGATGAGAAGTGCGAACAATCATTCCAAGAACTAAAGAAGAGACTGACTACGACCCCCATCCTAGTCACTCCAACTTATGGGGTTACCTTTACCCTTTATGCTGATGCATCACTAAATGGGCTGGGAGCAGTATTGATGCAAGGAAGACAAGTAGTCACTTATGTCTCACGACAACTGAAGGTCCATGAGAAGAACTACCCCACTCACGACCTAGAGTTAGCAGCCATTGTATCTTCCCTGAAGATTTAGAGACACTACCTTTATGGTGAAAAATTTAATATGTTTTCATATCACAAGAGCTTGAAATAAATCTACACCCCAAAAGAGTTGAACCTCAGGCAACGGAGATGGATGAAGTTCTTGAAAGACTATGATTTTCAACTACACTACCATCCAGGGAAGACCAATGTAGTGGCTGATGTCTTGAGTAGAAAGTTTAACAAACAGGAGGAAGAGAAAGGCCAGATGTAGTTGATTGATGACTTTAGGCTGGGTGTAACTCTAAATGAAAAACAAACCTACCTCTACACTATGTCTTGTCAACCGAATCTTTTGCACCTAATCAGGGATGAACAAAGACAAGACAAATGACTTACCAGTCTGATTGAGGAAGTTACATAGGGTAAGTATGCTGACTTCAGGTTAGATTCTGAAAATATCTTAAGGTTCGGGAAAAGGATCTGTGTACCTCAGAATGGACAGAGTAAGCAGACAATACTAGATGAGGCCCATCAAACCAAGTATATGATGCATTCAGGTGGAGATAAAATGTACCAAAACCTTAAAAAGACATACTGGTGGAGGGGCATAAAAAGGGACATAACCCAATATGTCTCTAGATATTTGACATGTCAACAAGTGAAGGCAGAGCATGAGAAACTTTCAAGGATGTTACAACCACTTTCGATACCAGAATAGAAGTGGGACAACATCGAGATGGACTTTATTAGCGGCTTGCCAAGGAATCAGAAAGGAGAAGACACCGTATAGGTGATTGTGGATCGTTTGACAAAAGTATCTCACTTCCTACCCATTCGATCTACAGATTCCATTGGAAAACTTGGAGAGCTATATGTCAAGGAAATTGTCAGACTCCATGGTGTTCCCACAACCATCATGTCTAATAGAGATTCTAGGTTCACTTCTCAGTTCTGGCAGAGTTTGCAAAAAGAACTAGGACGCAGACTCACCATGAGCACTGCATTCCATCCACAGATCGATGGGCAATATGAAAGGGTCATTTAGATATTAGAAGATATGTCAAGAGCTTTTGTCCTTGATTTCAAAGGCAGCTGGAGCAAGTACCTACATTTAGCAGAGTTTGCCTATAACAATATTTATCAGGCAAGTATTAAGAAGGCTCCATATGAAGCGCTCTATGGAAAACCCTGTAGATCGCCGTCTTGTTGGGCAGACTTTGAGGATCGGGTCCTCACAGGACTAGAATTGGTAGAAGAAATTAACACCCAGGTAAAGAAGATTCAGAAGAGGCTAATGACAGCTCAGAGTAGGCAGAAAAGTTATGCAAACAAAAGAAGAAGACCTTTAGAATTTCAACCAGGTGACAAAGTTTTCTTGAAGATTAGTCCATGGAAATGGATAAGAAGGTTTGGAATCCAGGGGAAGCTAGCACCAATGTTTATCAGCCCGTTCGAGATACTCAAGCGGGTTGGTGAGTGCGCCTATGAGCTGGACTTGCCAAATTGTATGTCCTTGATTCATAATGTATTCTATGTGTCGATGCTACGGAAGTACGAGCCAGACCCATCACATATCATACACTGGGAACAAGTTGTACTTTACAATGCAACTTACGAGGAACCAGCAATCAGAATATTAGATCGTAAAGTACAAAATCTCAAGACTAAGGACATTCCGTTGGTTAAGGTTTTGTGGAGACATCATGATTTGGAAGAAGCAACCTGGGAGCTGGAAAGCGAGATGAAGAACAAATATCCGGTATCTTCACCCAAAATACCTAACCAAACAACATTGACGTGGATAAGTACAAATTTCGAGAAAGAAATTTATTCTAAGGAGGGTAGGTTGTAATACCTACAATTTTAGTGTTGTAATACTCGAAATTTGAGTTAAAAAAAATTATTGTTCAAATATACAGTTACTGTTCAAATATATGGTCACTATTTTGTCGGTAGACAAATTAAGGTTCGGTGGTTACTGTAGCTACAGTAACAAACTATTAACAACTGTGCAATTTCGTCTTTTTCTGCCAGAAAAATCTATATAACCCCCCCCCTTCATTCTAAAAATTCATTCTAGCAAGAAAGAAAGAATTTCTTTGCTTACTCTCTTATTTTTTCTTATTCTTCAGCTGTTTTAGACAACAAATATAGTAAAAGGAAAGGAAAAACTCCAGTTTCTACATAATAGTAGTGGAGATCTACTGTTGGGTACCTCTTTTGAAGTAATTGGAAGATTTTTCTGATCAAAGCAGGTATAATCACTCTGCTCTAGTCTCTATTTAGGATTGGAGATGTCGTTGTTCATTTCAGTACGCATACGTAATCTACTGTTCATATATAGGTATTATTCATATATATGGTATTGTTAATGGGCAATTATTAAATCACATTTTCAAAACGTAGATCCTGAAGACTGTTGGCTAAAGACTCGGAACAAGTTGAGATTCAGGGAATTACTACTAAGGTGGAAGTGATTACTCTACTCCTAGTATTATTTGAATTTTAATACTGAATATGTGATGTTTACATTGTTTGAATGCCTAGAAGTATGCAAGAATATTGATTTAATGATTTTTTTTCTCTTTAATTTATATTATTTATGACCCAGAAAGTATGCTCTGTAGTTGCGTATTGTACGATCTTCTACATCAAAAATCAAAAGTCATTATTTCATTAATGAAAATATTGATTTATGATGTCATGTTGATGAAATGTTTAATTATTGACGAAATATTTATTTTATTATGCTCTGTACACAAAAATAAGATTAAATAAAGATTTTAACCACGTACCGGCGCGGGGACGAATGTCCTTCGTGTATGTTCCATGTAGAATTAGAACTGGTGGTTAGGATTTACACCTGAATGGACTAGGTTTCAGAAATGATTCCACCTCACATAGAAGGGTTTGAGTTTCAGAATTGATCTCTCTCCCCAGATCTGGAATATAGAGGTTAACCCTTTTCAGTCTAATTGACAACTGTTGATAAATAAATGTTTGAAACGCCTAATAGATGGTAAGTGTTTGCATGTTCAGTGTTTGATTTAAATAATGCTATTGATGTATTGTGTATGATCCATTGGGCTCTTGAGCTCACCCAATCATTTTTTTTCAGGTAACCATTGAAGACATTGCTTCTAGCAAACCAATGTAAATTAGTAGTAGTGTGCCTCACAACATGGGGATATTAGAAAATAAATGTATTGTAGGGCATGTGACCCACTATATTTCATCATTTTAGTTGTCAGTCATCAAACCATACAATATTTGTATTATGAAAAGTTGGCTATGGAACCCACAAGATTTATTCATAACTATGATCATAAATTAATGTTTTCAGTTATTATGTAATCTTGAGATTATTGTTGTTCTGTTGAATTTATACTCTATTTTTTACCTTGGGAAATGGTCTGGTGAAACTAACAGATGTGATAAATGGTGTAAAGAAAAAAGTAATATCCCTAGTTCTCATATAGAAAGCAAGATGGACTGCTCTCGAAAGAAATAAAGTCTCAAGCTACAAGACAACTACGTCGCCTATGACGTATGCGATAGAGATCAGGAGCTGGGGGTGTTATAGATAGAGTGTTTATATATATAATGTTTAGGTTCATAACGAGAAAACAGGCTATAAGGCTCAAAATTGGTGACAAAGGATTAGAAATGCTAGGACTGACCTTTAGGCTATAACTCAACAATGATGGCCTACTTTATTTCCCTCCTATAGTTATTCCTAAGCAGTTTTCAAAACAGATTTGATTATTTTAAGAGTTTGTGAGAAATTTTCTCCACTTGTGGTTTGATTTCTACTCCTCACTTTCTTCAGTTTTCAAATTCTTAATCTACCTAAGACTACAGAGATCTATCAAGGTCAAATTTCAGACAAATCAAACACACAGACTGTTTGAAAGTACCCTAGTTCTTTGTTTCATCACACTAGAGGAATTTTCAATTTTATAGGTTACTCAGTAAAAATTTTCAAAAATATGGCATGGATCTAGCCCAAGTGACACCTATATGCTCTATATGCTCATGTATTAACTTTAAATAAATAATCCTAATATCTAAATGTCATGAGAGAATTTCAATAGCTATGTATGTGATATGCCCATAAATATATGCAGTTTAAAAACATTAATGCACACAAAATATGTAAATATAAAGAAAAAATAAACTTGAAATTGAAGAAGATTTTCTCCGATGCGCACCCCCAAACTTAAATTGTGCTTTTTCCTCAAAAACACACTTTACTTTAACGCTCACAGGGAGGATAGTATGCTAGAGTGCTCAGAAAACTTGTATGTGGCAAAACGAAAACAAGTATTAGAGAACAATTTACTAAAATTCATGAAATTTTTTTTAATAGACTACCATGCATGCATACCAAAAAATTAAATTAAATCTTATCTAAATAAATGAAAATAAAAGAAAAATAAAACCAGTGGGTTACTTCCCACTAAGCGCTATATTTAACGTCGTTAGCTCGACGTGGATACAAAATATTAATATTTTAGCTTCATAATATCCGCATTGCACTGGGATTCACCATAAAAGATCTTCAATCTTTAACCATTGGCTTTAAAACGATGCCCATTTACTAAGCTTTGCAATTCTATGACTCCGTAAAGAAAAACTTGTGTGACAAGAAATGGGCTGGACCAACGAGACTTAAGCTTCCCAGGGAATAGCCGCATGTGTGAGTTAAACAAGAGAACTTGTTGGCCAGGTTGAAATTCTTTCTTTTCGATCATGATCATGCCATTTCTTAATTCTTTATTTATAGATATGGTTATTCTCAAAAGCGTCTCGCCTGAATTCATCTAACTCCATAATCTATAGTAATCTATTCTCACCACATGCTTGAAAATCATAGTTTAACTTTCTCACTGCCCAATAAGCACGGTGCTCCAACTCACATGGTAGATGACATGATTTCCCATACACGAGCTGATAAAGGGACATGCCAATAGCAGTCTTAAATGTTGTCCTGTACGCCCATAGTGCATCATCAAGTTTAACTGTCCAATCCTTATGATTTGTGCCCGCTGTTTTCTGAAGGATAGTTTTAATCTCTCGATTCGAAACTTTAGCTTGCCTATTAGTTTGAGGATGATAAGGCAAAGCTACCTTGTGTCGCACACCATATTTAATAAGAAGGTTATTAAATAAGCGATTACAGAAGTGCGTACCTTCATCGCTCACAATAGCTCTAGGTGTGCCAAATCTCGAGAAGATGTTGCGTGCCAAGAATTTGAGAACTACGCAAGCGTCATTCTTTGTTGTAGCTATAGCTTCTACCCATTTTGAGACATAATCGACAGCCAATAATATATATTGCTTCCCATCAGATGGTGGAAAGGGTCCCATGAAATCAATGCGCCATACGTCAAATAATTCAACTTTTACGAAGGCATTCAGAGGCATCTCATTTTTCTTTGATATATTACCTTGTTTTTGGCATGCTTCACATGTCTTCACAAATTGATAAACATCTTTAAGCATAGTGGGCCAATAAAACCCACTCTTAAGAACATGTCGGGCAGTCCTATAATAACTGTAATGGCCGCTGTATAGAGAGGAATGACAATCATAAAGAACTTTCTGAATCTCCTCTTCAGGGATGCAACGACGAATGATTTTATCAGCACATCGACGATAGAGAAAAGGATTATTTTCATAAATAGAACTTGGCTTCATGTGTGAAGCGCTTAAGTTGAACACTTGATAGATCTGGAGGGGTTTTACCTGTAGCTTTATAATTAACAAAATCTGCATACCATGGTGATTGGTCTAGAATAGTTAGAAGCTGCTCATCAGGAAATATTTCAACAATCTGCACGGGATCATCAACCTGGGTTCCAGGTAGATGAGATAGGTGATCAGCTGCCACATTGTCTGTACCCTTTTTATCTATTATTTCAATATCAAACTCTTGAAGTAGAAGGATCCATCTAATAAGACGAGGTTTTGCATCCTTCTTAGTAAAGAGTTGACGAACTATGGCATGATTTGTGAAGACCTTGACATGGGAACCCACAATATAAGCACGAAACTTGTCACATGCAAAGACAACAGCTAGCAACTCTTTTTCAGTAGTAGTGTAGTTCTTTTGTGCATCATCTAATGTCTTGCTTGCATAATAGATAGCTCTGAACATCCTGTCACATCTCTGCCCCAACACAGCACCAACAGCATAGTCATTGGCATCGCACATAATTTCGAAGGGCTCTCTCCAAACTGGAGTAGACATAATAGGAGCTGATGTCAGTGCTTGTTTCAATGTAGTGAATGCTTCCAAGCACTCAGCATTAAAGTTGAATTCAGCTTCCTTCTCAAGTAGATTGCATAGAGGGCGAATGATCTGAGACAAATTCTTAATAAAACAGCGATAGAACCTCATATGCCCCAAGAAACTATGCACTTTTCGAACAGATGTAGGTGGTTTCAAATTCTCAATCACATGGATCTTGGCATGGTCCACCACAAGTCTTCCCACAGATACTTTATGTCCCAAGACGATGCCCTCACGAATCATGAAGTGACATTTTTCCCAGTTAAGCACCATGTTCTTCTCTTCACAATGGGAGAGGACTTTCTTTAAATTGAATAAACATCCATCGAATGTGGCACCAAACACAGAAAAATCATCCATGAATACTTCCATAATATCTTCTACCATATTTGCAAAAATAGCCATCATGCATCTCTAAAAAGTAGCTGGTGTGTTGCACAGACTGAAAGACATCATGCAAAATGCATAAGTACCATATGGACAAGTGAAAGCAGTCTTTTCTTGATCGTCTGGCGCAATGACAATCTGATTGTAGCCTGAGTACCCATCTAAGAAGCAATAGAAATCATAACCTACAATCTGGTCTAGCATCTGATCCACGAATGGCAGAAGGAAATGATATTTTCTAGTGGCCTTGTTCAGTTTCCTATAATCAATACATACACGCCATCCTGTAGTAGTTCTGGAAGCCATAGTCTCACCTTTTTCATTAGTAATTACAGTGATTCCTCCCTTTTTTGGCATCACATGAATAGGACTGACTTACTGTGAATCTAAAATAGCATAGATGATACCTGCTTTGAGCCATTTCATCACCTCTTTCTTTACCACTTCCTTCATTATAGGATTTAGTCTTCGCTGATGCTCTACTGTAGGTTTATGAGAGTATTTCATTAAAATCTTGTGCATGCAAATAGTTGGACTAATACCCCGTATGTCTTCAATTGTCCACCCAATAGCGGACTTATGTTCCCTAAGAACTCATAATAGTTTTTCTTCTTGAATAGAGGTTAAGGAAGAAGAAATAATGACTGATAAAGACAAGGCTCCACCTAAATAAGCATATTTAGATGATCATGAAGAGGTTTCAAGTCAATGGCTTTAGAAATATCTTGGAGATTTTCAGATTGGGTGGAATCAAGTAATGGAGTGTGTGTGCTATTAGGTTCAGATGGGGATGCTTCCAAGGCTAGAACATTTAGCTTCTCAGTTTCAATCATGGGTTGGAAAGGGGAAATAAAGCGAGAAATGCACCCAATCAAATCATCTTGAGAGCTTAGTTCATCTACCACTTCAACAATGCAGGAATTGATGACCTCAATTCGCTTGCATTCATGTAGATCACTGGGAATTGCATAGCCTTATAGATATTGAAAACCACTTTTTCTTCATTCACCCTTAATGTGAGCTCGCCCTTGTATACATCGATCAATGCATGAAATGTAGCTAAGAATGGCTTTCCAAGAATAAGCGAAATCTCACCATCTTCTTCCATATCCAAAACAACGAAATCTACCAAAAAGATAAACTTATCCACTTTAACTAGAACATCTTCTATAATGCCCCATGGATAAGTGAAAGACCTATCAGCGAGTAGGAGAGAGATAGTAGTAGGCTTGATTTCAGACATTCCTAGTCTCTTGCATACTGACATAGGCATGAGATTGATGCTGGCCCCCAAGTCATAAAGTGCCTTCTCAAAAGTTTCGGAGCCAATGTTACATGGAATAGTGAAGCTTCCTAGATTTTTCACTTTATGTGGAAGCTTTTTCTGTAAGATAGCACTGCATTCTTCAGTCAGCTTCACTGTCCCAAAATCTTCTAATTTTCGCTTTCTTGACATGATTTCTTTCATGAACTTGGCATAATTAGGTGTCTGCTATAATGCTTCTGCAAAAGGGATGTTGATATGCATTTTCTTGAACATTTCCAAGAACTTAGCAAACTGTTCATCCAATTTCTTTTTCTAAAACCTCTGAGGAAATGGCAAGGCTGGAGGTTCAAGGTGCTTGCTTCCTTGAATTGTTATGCCAGGACGTCTCACATCTACTTTCTATTTGGTCTCATTCTGCTCTACTTCAGCTTGTTGTGGTGGTATAGCTTTCTCAGAATTTATAATTTCTTCAATGACAACCAGAGGGTTTGATAAATAAGCTGGATCTTGTACTTCTTTACCACTCCTAGTTAAGAATGCCTTGCAGCTTTCCCTAGGATTTACCTGAGTATCGCTAGGGAATGAACTCCGCTGCTGGCTAGAAAGTGCTTAGGCTATTTGTCCCACTTGAGTCTCAAGGTTCTTTATTGTAGCATTCATGTTCCCCATTTGAACCTCCATTCCTGAAACTCTGCTATCATTTTTATCCATTCTGCCTGTCAATTCTTTAAAGAAACGTGCTTGCATATTCAAAATCTCATCCAATTTATCATCCATAGACGACTTCTTATCATGTAGGTCTTGCTAAGGGACATAACCTGGTGGGGCTTACTGAACATTTTTGTTGTTTCCATAAGAGAAATTCTCATGATTTCGGATCCCCTGATGATAATATTTAGATACATTATACCCTTCAAACTGACCTTGGTAATTATTGAACCTATTCAGAGCATTCAACTGCTCTATGAATGCATCTTCAGAGTAAACAACTTTTTGATTTTCAAAGATGGCCAAAATAGATTGATTCTGATGAGGTTGTTGACCCTGACAATTGCCAAGCTTCTCGGTTAAAGAATTCATCTGATGAGTCATAGAAGTTATCTAAGCCTGTAGAACTGTGATCCCATCCACCTAGTGTAAACCAACTCTCTTTACTACTCCTCTCTTAGAACCATGACCATAAACATTAGCGGCCATATCTTCTATAAGTTGAGTAGCCTTAGAAGTTGAATTTCCCATCAAGGAGCCTCCTGCTGCTGAATCCACCAAAGCTCTAGTAGGTGGTGTCAAGCCACTGTAAAACATTTAAATCTGAAGCCATGGGAGATAGCCATGTTGAGGACATCTTCTTAGTATATCTTTGAATCGCTCCCATGTTTCATAAAGAGATTCAAAATCTGACTGCCTACATGAACTAATCTCACCCTTCAATTGATGAACTTTCACAAGAGTGAAATATTTCTGTAAGAATTATTTTCCTATGTCTTCCTAGGTGGTGATGCTACCTAGTAAGAGAGTTTGTAGCCACATCCGTGCTTTATCTCTTAAAGAGAGAGGAAAAAGCCTTAGCCTCAACTAATCCTCAATAACCCCATTCATTTTGACAGTGTCACTGATCTCCATGAAAGAATTGAGGTGTGCCATCGGATCTTCAGTTGCTAAACCCCCAAACTGTTGTTGTTGTACCATTGTAATCAAAGAGGGCTTCAACTCGAAGTTGGCATTAATGGGAGTGCGAGCAATTCCAAAGTAATTATTATTCAATATGGGTTTAAAGAAATCTCGTAATGATGCTTCACCATCATTCCCAATAACTGATCTTGCGCTTTCTGCCATATCAGATCTATGACCTCGAGTCTCTACTCATTAACAACCTAAAACACCACAAGCAAAGAAAACTAATCAAGTGTAGCGAGCCAAAGAATTAAATAAATAAAATAAAATAAAATAAAGAGAATAAAAATAGAGAGAATAAAACACAAAAAAGAAGAAGAATAGACAATAATAAATAAAATCATAAATAAATTACACTGAAATAATGCAAAATAAAAATAAAAATAAAGATAAACTAGACTAACTAAAATTAATAAAATGTCTTAAAAAATAAATAAATAAAAATAAAAATAAAAATTAAATAAACTGAAATATGCTTAAAAACATAACACTAACAAAAATTAAATAAACTAAACTAAAAAAGTTGCTTAACGAATAACAATAATAAAATAAAACTAAATAAAAAAACAAAACAAAACTAAATGAATAATTAAAAAAATAAAACAATTAAAACTAAACACTAATAATTAAATATGAATAATAGTAATAATAAAAAATAAAATAAAACTGAATTGAATTAATTAATGAAATCAAATAAACAATAAAAATAATTTTTTAATGTCTTTTGTAAATAAATTATAGAAATTGACTAAATTAATTTTGTGCCTAAAAAATAAAATAATTAAAGCTAAGATAAAAATAAAAGTAAAATTAAATTAAAAAAAAGAAAAAAAAAGCATAATAAAAAATAAAATACTAAACTAAAAATAATTAATGAATTAATAAAAATAATAACTATAATAGAGTAATAAAACAAAAGACCAAAAAAAGGAAGAAAAGAAAATAAAAAACTAACCTAAAAAGAAAAGAAAAAAAAACTAACCTAAAACTAACCCAAAAAAAAAATAACAACTATCTAAACTAACTAAACTAAATAAAAACAATCAAAACTAATTAAACTAATTTAACCTAAAATAATCAATTGTTAATAATAATAAAAAACAAAACTATTGAATTAAACCATTAAATTGTAAAAATGAATTGAATATAATAAAAACAAAGAATAAAATAAAATTAAAATCTTTAATTAAAATTTTAACCAATTTCAATTGGTTTCAAGATTATTAGCACCGTTCCCTGGCAATGGCGCTAAAAACTTGTTGGGGTCACTGCAAGTGTACAAGATCGCAATAGTAATATACTCGATAAATACCAGATTATCATCATCTGGGAACGGTTTGTGGTTAATATCTTAAATCTCAATTTTATTAAGGCTTAAAATTAAATTAAATATTAAAAACTTAAATTAAATTTAAAATCAAATTAAAAGCAAGTAAATATTAAATTGAAAAATATATGAATTAAAATTCTAGGATAATAAAATATCAGGTCCGGTTGGCAAGTCATAACATACAAATATGCTCATTTCTCATCTGATGTAATACCCAAGTTATATTCACTGATTAACTAGTACATCTGTCCTCTATCCTCATCCTTCTTGCTAATTTTTTTTGTTGAGTGCATCAACCACCACATTAGCTTTGCTCGGAT